>CACRXK020002284.1:0-44747 GCA_902702795.2 Paramuricea clavata
CCCCCCCTTGTACGCTTATAGTTCTTTAGTTTGGCAATACTGTTAAGATGTTATCTGGGTAATGCTAAAATGCTGGATTTTTTATTTGCTGCTAAGTGTGAAATTAGCCTCCTTCGCAGGCATCTTGTTGTTTACTTAGTTTAAAAAGTCGGTGCAAGCAAATTTTTGCCGATAATCTAAAAGCGACGCCTGTGGAGGAGGCTAGTGTGAAAATGTTTTAAATTATTTTCAGTAAGGGAAGCCTCACATATCGATTTTGTCCATGAGAAACGTCATATGTTCGTTTCTCTGGAGACCCCCCCCCACCCCCCACCCCCTTAGAAACGCCACACATAGTTATCGATATTTTGTTCAATATAGTACACATAAAGTAATTTTCTACTATTTTTTTCGGTCGGCTATTGGCGATGCTTCCGCGAGGAATATGTCATCTTCTGCTGACATACTCTTTTTATTAATATATATGTGAACTTCAAAATTTCCAACGTTTCTCAAAACAACTTTTTTGCATGAAATATTGATAATTTTAGCGCGTATTTCTTGAAATTTGAGTGTTTTCAAATGCAAACAAGGCGTAATAATATAAATGTATAGGTATAGAACAGGTATGGTATTACGAATATATAGACTGGTGTTTGTATCAAATCAGTTGTTTTCTTTTTTATACTCTGCAAAGATAAAAACTATTGATTTTTTCCATGATGTTTACAGAGAAACGTCACAGCTGCCAACCCCCCGACCCCCAAACGAACATATGACGTTTCTCGTGGAAAAAATCGATATGCGAGGCTTCCCTAATATACAATTCAAACATCGATATATTCAAATCATAAAATGTATCATTACGTAAAACCTGCCCATGGGTTGGAAATTCATAACATTTCTTCACTGTGGCTGTGTATATCAGTTTACATTGATCTTCATGCATGGAATCGTAGACTATTTTAAAATTTCCCCTCCTCCTATACAATGTTGGTTTGTTCACAAAAACTGGTCATCCCTCATTCAATGTTTTGACCAAAACTGTGCTCATTGGCGGACGCTAGGACGTCAGAAAATTTAAGGCAAAAGAACTAATAAAGGTCTCCAGCTACAAAAGGTGGTCATAGGGTGGCAACATGATTCGCCCCCGTGAATATAAGTGTTCACCACTGAATGTGCCATTGTGAGGAGGAGGGGGACACTATTTCAAGCTATCATTTCTCGCGGAAATGCAAATTCGTGCATGCGTAATAAAGATAAATAAATTAGGCTTCGCGAGAAAAAATTTCGCTTCACAAGTGAGTAGTTCTACTCACAGTCACGGAGAAAGCGAAAAAGTGGGAAAATTTAACAGAACCACTCTTGTGCAATCATCCGTATTTCGCAGACACAATTTCCAATTCTCGCAAAGAATTTCGCAGTCGTGGAATTATTGGGGAAGGGACTTATTGGGAAAGGAAAACTTATTGCGCCCTTAACAATCCGATTGAACAAAGATTTTTGCTTTCAGGGTAACACATGCCTATAGTAATTGGGCAAAGGACAGGTGCCTATACTAGTTAGCCAAAGGGCATATTTTTAGAATGTCAGCATGCGAATAAAGGATTTAAAACTGCTAGTACTGTATACAATTCTCATTTATTATTACCAAACTGTGTACTTGTGGGGAACACGTTGTAGAAGTCCACACTTTCACAAAGTCACAAACTTGTAAGTTTTAAATTAAGATAGTTTTTACACCCAACACCAACACGTACAAAGTTATTAATAATCCCGATCACTAAGATTATAGCACCTACAAAATTTACGTGATATGTCACCTACTTCATCACCCCTACGTCATCACCCACAATTTTAAATATTTCTTAATTATTATTTCTCTTTTCCTTTTAGAATGCACTTCTCAACTCATTATAATCTTGAAACCCAGTTTGTTTAGCAACAACTTCCAATCACTTTCCCTGAATTATTTCTTTACTTTTATCATCCATTAACTCTCGTCCTTTTGATTCAGATCCTGTACCTTATTGGACATTCCCATAACGTACGATGTGCATATCTGAAAATTTCTTCTGGTTTCCCTTCATAAATTCCCTTTACAGTTGAACACGGTGTAGAAGTCCACACTTTCACAAAGTCACAAACGAAGTCATTGTTTCTATACCGAACACCAACAAATACAAAGTTATTAATAATCCCAACCCCAATCACTTAGATTGTAGCACCTAACAAATTCACGTGATGTGTCAACTACGTCATCATCACCCCCTAATCTGTATAGTTTCCGACATACTAAAAACAATTTGAAATATTTCTTAATTATTATTCTTTTGGAATGCACTTCTCAACTCATTATAATCTTGAAATCCAGCTTGTTTAGCAACAACTTCCAGCCACCTTCCTTGAATTATTTCTTTCGTTTTATCATCCATTAACTCTCGTCCTTTTGATGCAGATCCTGTGACAACCTTATTGGGCACAGCATCATGGGGTACCCCGCAAGCTTCATTCCGATAACGTGCGATGTGCATATCTGCAAATTTTTTCTGGTTTCCCTTCATAAATTCAAAAGAGCTCATTTCCACAGCCTTCTCAATATTTCTTTCGTGCTGAATTCCTATGAATGCTGCAGTCTTCCTAACTACACTTTCCAGATCATCGTTCATATCCTCAAAGGACAGAAACAAAAATTCGAATCACATTCCTGTGTTCCCACCAGCTAATCAAGTGGACGAAATAGGATGCATTTTCCATCTTGTTTTGTGGTACTTCACGAGCGAGCAAAAATCCTTTACAAATTCATGAAGAGAAACTTCTCCAGTTTGGAACATCCAACCCTCAAAGAATTTAAAGAAACTGTTTGAAAGCAGCACATGGTTCACGGTAAATAACAATGTCTTTAGCACCCTTCGGACAATCAGGATACCATGCGTGGGTCTTGTAATATCTGACAATAAGAAAAATCATATCTTAGATAGATAGATAGATAGATAGATAGATAGATAGATAGATAGATAGATTGATTGATTGATTGATTGATTGATTGATTGATTGAAATTTTTATTTAACCACGGTGGTTTTATCAATTAACAATTATTCGCCGAAGGCGATGTGATTACCGGTGAATATTCACCGAGACGAAGTCGAGGTGAATATTCACCGTAATCACTGAGCCTGAGGCGAATAATTGTTTTAGTATAAATTTTTAATGAATAAAACAAAATATCCAAGTTATCCAACTATAAGTTTAATTAAAATTCAGAAATAAAACTGTTTTCGACCGGTTTACGGTTTAGTGTTGCAGTGTTTCTTGTACACGCACGCTTTCAAAATGGCTTCCTGTGCGACTTTATTGCTTTATTACAAAGTTATTTTTCTCGATTTCTGCTTAGAATATAAACACAATGATGGAATATGACTTTTTTACCAGACTTAGAATTAAAAAATAGTTTCTGTTTAGCATTAATTTGTTCAGGAAATGGCTGAGAAATTTGGTAAAATGAAATGTAAAACTATATCGTTCGAATTAATATAAAAGTTTTAATACACTTTTCACTTTACAAGTTTTACACTTTAAAAACACAAATAGTACAATACAGCGAAAGGACACCATATACAGCACAATGAAAACACGACATAGTCAAAAGAAATAGTATCGTACAAATTGAGATATTTATAGGATACAAAACAAAATTGTTTTAAAAAGAATATCATGCACGGCTTTTCCCAAAAGTCGGGATATTTTTTGCTATTTCAGATTTACGTTTGAAGCGAATGTTTCGGAGTTTTAAATAAGTTTTAAATTGTCCGTGAATATGTTTTACACAGTAATATAATACTAAATCCTACCTTTCAAGTTAAATACAACATTTTGTGCTTTTTTTCTTTTTCTGGGACGATTTTTTCAATATTTTGTCGATTTTGTAACCAAATTTGCCGAATCATTCTTTTTGAAAAGCATTATTTACTACCCAGGTGGTAAATAATGCCTCAGATTTACTAGTCAACTAGCCAATCAGAACGCGCGAAAGCTCATTTGATATGCAAAATTTATACTAATTGTAGATATGACATATTTACATTTGTTCTTCCTAAAAGTCGTGTATCTTAATATTTTCATGATCAATATAAAACTATATACAGAAAACATATTCTAGTTGGCACAGAATATAGTCGAGTCTAACATTTTTACAAATATTTTAAGTGATGGTGCGTCTTTTA
This sequence comes from Paramuricea clavata, assembly GCA_902702795.2. Lineage (NCBI taxonomy): Eukaryota > Metazoa > Cnidaria > Anthozoa > Malacalcyonacea > Plexauridae > Paramuricea > Paramuricea clavata. Next base: position 4,204 of record CACRXK020002284.1, read on the forward strand.
TCTCATCCGGAAGAGAATTCCATAATTTAGCACCAGTGAAGGCAAAACTTGAATTGTAGTACAGTGTTCGATTTTTTGGAAGTTCGAAGGTTATTTTAGACCTTCTGAGATTATATATATCCAAAGCATGACAATGTTTAAATATGTCTATTAAATAAGATGGTGCATTACCATTTACTATTCTATACATCATCATAGCCTTGTGTTTATACCTCATTTCCTGAATATTCATCCAACCAAGTTCTTTTAAGAGTTTTGAGGATGATGTTGAGAAATGTGCCCCAGTTATCACACGGGCAGCCCTATTTGTAAAATTTGTAGAGACTTGTCTAATGTTTGATCAAGGCTGTCCCAAACTATGGAGCAATAAATGAAATATGGTTCAATTATCGCCCGATAGAGTGATACTAGGTTTTTTTGTGTTAAAATGGGCTTTAATCGCCTCAAAGTGGCAATATTACGGGATACTTTTAAGCGAATACTCTCCACATGGTTTTCCCAATTTAAGTTTTCGTCTATGTTTACTCCTAAGGATTTCACCGAACGAACTTGGCTTAATGAAACACCGTTTACTGACAATGCTATTGAGTCTCCCAAGGCCGCTAGCTTTTGTCAAGAAGCAATAACCATGAAATCGGTCTTTAAAATATTCAGTGTCAACTTGTTTGCACAAAGCCACTTGAATATTTTATTAAGCTCAATCTGCATTTTATTTTTGACCGATTCCAAATTGCAACCTGTGGAAGTCATATTTGTATCGTCAGCAAATAGCCTGGCAATTCCATGTTCCAAACAACTGGGTAGATAATTTATATATAGCAGATAGATAGATAGATAGATAGATAGATAGATAGATAGATAGATAGATAGATAGATAGATAGTTTTATTAAGAATAGTAGCATTAGTAGCATAAGTTTTAGGCTTTATCGTTTGTTTTTAAATTGTTACTTTTTTCTACCACTAAGTAATGATAAATTATTGTTAATAATTTTTTTATTTTTTGGATGCTCAGAATGCAGGAAATAGCATTTCCGGGTTTCAAATTTCAAAAATTTTCTGGGAATTATCCCTCTAATAAGTAATGATAAATTACAGTTAATATTCTTTTTTACTTTTTGTGCATTTTTTTCATCTTTTATTTCAAATACAGGTATAGTTAGCATATATTTTAGAGCAAATTTGGATGCTCAGAATGCAGGAAATGACTTTTCCGGGATTCAAATTTCAAAAATTTTCTGGGGGAGTACTCCCCCAGACCACCCCCTATTCATGGGTGGTATATTGGCCACACACGTAGCCTTCAGCCATTGCTATCCCCCTCTAATATATTATCTCACAGAAGTCCCTTTTCATAAAATGCCTCCCCACGGGAAAATCCTTAAAAAAGGCCCTGGCGCTACTTTAACAACCTATAATTTAAAAAGTACGTTAAAAATATCTATATAGCTATGTTTAACTGTTTTACTGTCTCATAATGTTATTTGGTTGTTTTCCTATCGTGATTTCTGCTACATGCCATTATAAACGAGTTCGCAAATTGCTTCGTTTTCACCAGCGGTATTTCAAAGGTTCTTTTCTTTCGAAGATTGTAGTTCGTGTTCGTGTTGTACTGTGGTAAGAGAGAGTGTAGTTTTGCACTTTTGTCCTTGGAGATTTGATCAAAGAGATTCATTGACAAGATTTCATGGCGCTCGCTGATGGTTTCCAGTTTCGTTTTCTCCAGAGCTTCCTGATAAGTGCATTCTGGTAATACTATCGCTAAAGCTCTCTTTTGGATTTTCTCCAATTCTTGTTGAAGATACTTTGGAAGGGAATTGTGAAATAAGGGACAAGCATAATCCAGAGTAGTTGGAATGCATGAAGAATAGTATGCCACAATATCTTCTACAGGAACATTAGCTCGTTTCAATTGAACAAGAAAATATAATCTACGGGCTGCTTTCTTAATTACTTCTTCGATATGGTCATTCCAAGACAGTTTGTTATTGATAGTCACTCCTAGCAGCTTGGCTTTAGATACTTTCTCCATTGGGATTCCATCGATTGTTACTGGAGGATAGGGCTGTCGATTACGACCGAACGAGATGGTTAGTTCTTTACACTTTTCTCCGTTCAATTGAAGAAGAGATTCCTTTGACCAGTTAACTACTTTGTCCACGGCTATCTGGGCACTGCTATCGTGTCCACGAATAATGGTTTCCGATACCGTCGAGTCATCCACGTACTTCCAGATGTCAAAGGGATCATCAGAAAACCAAGGTTACTTATCATTAAAATAAAAAGCCATGGGTCTAATTCGGTACCCTGCGGAACACCCGAGGGGACAACGCCCCATTCAGACATGCAATCATGACTCAACTTTACTCTCTGTAGTCTCTTCGATAAAAAACTTATTATCCAGTTGATTATAGTGGTGGGAATATCCAGTTCTTCCAATTTGTTGACTAGGATTGTATGATCGATTAGGTCGAACGCTTTTCGGTAGTCAAACAATAATACTCTTACAACAGAGCCCGTGCCGTCTGTTTCGTAAAGCCATTTATGTACCATGCTTGTGAGTGCTGTCACGGTAGAGGATCCAGGTACTGTACCGTACTGATTTGGATCTACGTTCTTCAATATGGCGGGTTTAATATAATCAGTAACTACAAATTCCTCAACAATTTTTGAAATCGATGGGGTGAGTGAAATAGGTCGTAACTCTTTTTTAGGATCTTTAACTTGTTTGACCTTTGGTATTGGTATTACGTTCGCATGCTTCCAAACGGGGGGTAGTCGCTGTTCCCTAAATGACGAATTCAAGATGTTAGCTAACGGTTCACAGAGGATTTCTGCATACTCTTTAAATATCCAGTTGGATAGACCATCAGGACCCGGTGCCTTATTCTGCTTTAAATGCCGCAGGTTGTTACACACACGAAAACTTGAGACTTCGAGGAAGACAGTTGTACCTTCGTCAACTGATTGAAGGGAAGCATTCACGTCTAGAGGAGTATAGCTCTGCAGAGGTTCCAGTTGGGCAGCATTGATTGAGTTAGATATTTCATCTAGATTCATGTTTTCGTAATCAGGAACGTACAGCCTGCTCGTCACGTCGCTGTCGTTACTTTTAACGGATCCACTTAGTTTTCTTACTTCCTTCCACCAACAACGCGGATTAGACCCCCTTCAAACTCTCTACCTTCGAAGAATAATACAACGATTTGCACCTTTTTCTTTCTCGGTTGACTGCATTGTGGTAGAATTTAAAACGAAGACTGTTTCTATCGGCATGGAAGGCTAACTGTCGAAGACGAATTAGATCTTTTAATTTCGTAGTCATCCAAGGAACATCGGTTGGATATACTTTTAAGGTTTCCTCCGGCATGATGTTGTCCAACCCAATTTTCACAAGTTTAGTAAACATATCGTACTTGGTTTCGCATTCATCGTGTACATTAATGACTGACCAATCAATAGAATTTAAATAACGTCTTAAGGAATATTTTTTGCTGGTGCGAGTGTCCCGTACAGTGATTAATTTCTTTGAAGCTTGCCTAGGAGTTCTTACTTTTGGCACCACCGACACAGTATTGTGATCAGAAAGACCAAAAGGCGAGGTTATTTCGGGCTGGGAATATAAGTCACTTAATGTGGTGAGGATTAAGTCGAGAGTTGCTTGACCTCTTGTAGGTGCTTTAACTAATTGTTTAAGTTTAAAATGTCTTTAAATAAAACTGACGTCAAGCTTATTAAAATCTCCTGCGACTATAATACCACAATTAGGATATTGAGACTCGGCTAATAATAGATTCTGAAATAGATGATCGGATATTGATTTGCCGTCGGTTCCCGGGGGACGGTATACCACTGCTATTATTATACATGAAAACCCACGTGGATTACATTGAGATGGATTTTCAACCAAAGAACTTCATGTTCCCGACAGCACTGCAGATTTTCAGGGATGGTATATTTAATTTGATCTTTGAGGTATATACAAACTCCTCCGTGTTCGTGACTACTACGGTCTTTCCTTATAAGGTTAAAACCCGATATTTTAACGATGGAGTCGTTAATACGATCCTTTAGCCAACTTTCAGTTATGAAGCCAATATCAATTTTCTTCCGCAAAAGGTCAAACTTAGGCTGGGATTACACTATACCGGATTGATTTTCATACCGAATCAATTTTCACACCGAAGCCAAAATCAAGGGTGTTTACACTATGCCGCTTCGCTCTGTCGCCAGCTCGTATCTTTTATCGTTGCCACGGAAACAAATAATAAGTTTTGACCATTTTGGACGTTTTCTCGACAGTACTTGTGAATTATAACTTTGTTTAGAAAGCTTGACCACCCGACGTTGCTTTGTCTCGCTCTTATCGAAAATTGACGAGTATTTCATTAAATTTTGCCCTTTTGAAAGCAAGAAGTCAATGTTATTACCGCTATCTTTATTTGTCTTCGCTAGAAATAATAAATAATTGTAAAGCGAAGCAAACAACAGCTATAAAATATTTAAAGCTGGGTTACAGTCCATTCTGCGCATGTCTCAAATGTGTACACATTTTGTAAACATTGTCATAGAAAAATATTACGTAATACTATAAACTGTTAGCATTTCAGAAAAGATGGCTGACGCACAGGAGTGCCAAAATTCTAATTGTTTTTAACTCGCTTATATATTCACATCAAAGCAAGAAATACGGTCAAAAAAGAAACTTTATATCTAAAAAGATGTTTCTAAAGTGTGTTTTTACGAATATTAGTTATTCCGTTGTGCAATTGTTTCAAAATCAAATAGAAACTAATATGTATGAAGCCGCTTGTCAGTTGTTATCTTGCTCTTCACTAAACGTGACAGTATTTTGTGGTGGTGCTGGATTGGCAATCCAATATGAATTCCCTCCAGTCATTGGATAAGTAAGCTCTTGTTACAAATGGAAATGCATATCAAATATCAATTTCAACACGCTACAGCACGGTTGACAATGGCCGACTCGCGATCCATCTACTTGAGAGTTTCAAAGGCAAATCCTTCTAATGCATAATATTTGCTGGTCGCCAGAACCAAACAGGAAATCGAAAAGAATATTTCGCGAAAAGGTATGCATCGAAATTGTAGTATTGATCAGTGGAATCATTTCAAAACTGAAGCTGGAATCAAAAGTGTCAAGTGACGAGGGTTCGGCGGTTCGCGAAACTCTGTTGAGCGAGCTTGTATATACGAAACATCAAGACAGATTTAATTGTTTATTGTGGTAAGTACATAACAGATATCCCAGGATATTTCAATTATGTTAATATTGTTATATTTCGTCATTTCAAAAGTTTATTGTGCACTTATAGCGCTGTGGAAACCCAGACGGATCAGCAGACATATGAAACAATGCAGCCATGATGGAATCATGTGAAGATTCTTACAGTGATGGAATCATGTGAAGATTCTTGCAGTGATGGAATCATGTGAAGATTCTTGCAGTGATTCTTCCATGATGGAATCATGTGAAGATTCTTGCAGTGATGGAATCATGTGAAGATTCTTACTCCTAAGCAGTACGAATACATTATACAACTTACAATGAAGGTATGTATACCATTTTATGCTTTCCTGAATCCTGGTGAGAAAAAATATGACTTTTGGTTTTTATTGTGAAATCCATTTTCAAACAAATCTTTTGATCATTCTGTAGCCATGTTCAGTAGCACAGTAGCACCTGCTGATTGATATGTTCAGAGTATTAATTAGAGCACTTAAATGCTTTTTTGGAAGCCAAATTTTGATTTGAATGAACATGCAGTAATAAAATCAAAATTTGGCTTGAGTAAGTGCTTTTAAGACACATTGCTCAGCAGGCACTAATGTGCATTTAAACAGGAATAAAACTAATTATAAGTCTTCTTTAGGTATGGGGATTGGTATTGGAAGTGATGACCGAAGCCCATGTCCCTCCTCCTTCAGCCAAAGAACTTGTTGAAACCTATTAATCTTAAGATTCAAATGACTGCTGTAGACAAGTGTCTGGCACTTAAAACTGCTGGGTAGGTGAGCTCATAATCCCTGAAAGGCAGTCCACCTTGGAAAAGGAAAATTCTGATTATACAAACTCCTGGACCCAACTAGTGGGTCAGGCTGAAGTAAGGAGCAAGGAGTAATTTTAAAGGATAAAAATATCAACGTCAGTACCAAATGTTGTGCTGGAACATCCAATGCATTTGATAACTTGTCTTTTATAAAATGAAATATTACTGTTCATAAAGATTTAACCAATTAACATGATAAAGGCTCTCATTTGTTAGCAGAATTTGCTGTGTTTAGTAGACAGAGAAAGCTTAAAATAAGTTTAAAGCAATGGGGCTATAAAGGCTAGTTCACACAAGCAATTTTGAATTGCAACTTTCTTCTTTTGGTGCATGTGTTTGAGTGAATATCACAACGAATATATGAGCTAAGCCATGCAAAGTAATATTTCCTGTAATTTTGCTAAATCACATACTGTATCCCAAAAGGAGAAAATCACAGCTTAAAATCGCTTGTGTGAATGGGTCTTATTAACATGCATGCAGGTGGGAATTACCCAAGTTCTTTCAAAATATTTAAAATGATCCTCCCTGTCATGGGGAGATAATTGCAGTAAAATGGTTTAGTGAAATAATGTTTTCCTCAATGATCAATAACATAATAACAACATGTGCAACAAATATTTACAATCTAGCAGAGTATATCCCATTTGGAGAAGGATATCGTTTCCGTATTGCCGTAACACAACAGCTTGGAATCATTCTCCTGTTCCCACTTCCTTATCTTTTCATGTTGCCATCTGGAGTACATATTGTTTGTAAGCAGCATGGTGAAAATTTTCATTGTTTCTAACATTATTTAACACTAAACAGTCTTCCCAGCCCTGTAATGCATGGCCAGGTCCAGAACGTTTCCATAAAGTACTAACTGTGGGGAACAGAGGGGCTAGGGTCATGCGAAGCTGTATTGTTTGTGTACAGCATTTGTTTTCCAATTGTGTTGGCATTGCAACACAGCATCCACATTCGCAACACTCTGGGACATTTTCTGGGTTTTCCTCTGGGTCTCAGTGAAGCGGTGCACCTGACACTTCATTACTTAACCAAATCAGCAAATGTAGCTGGCTGACGCTGTATAGGGCATTTAGGCTGACGCTCTTGGGGCCCATTTAAAATTAAATCCATTGCTTCCACCAGATTCTGAAATGTAAAGATATTTATCATTAATTTAATTAAATGCAAAGACTCAAGCACAATGAAACACGGATATTTTTACCACAAATTTCTCTATAGACTTGTATAGAGGGGTAAACTCTTTTTACATAATTTGATATTTTACTCGGCAAAGATATGCATAATTATGCAGAGTATGTAATAAAACAAATCATATGTGTTAAAGCTTTCAGAAATGTACTGTCACTCAAATGTACACTGTATGTCTGTGCATATTCTTGGCAGGCAAAGTATTAAACTATGTAAACAAAGTTTATTCATCTATTGTTAGATGATCATTATCCTTCGTTTAGAGTAAACAGTCACAATGAATAACATTACATATTCTCAAATCAAATGTATAAACTACAATGAGCGAAAATAATAAGATTACATGTACATGTGATGTGTGAATCGAATCATGTTTATACCGAACAGTATAACGAACAGTATAAGTGAACAGTACAAACTAATAGCAATAATACAAACTTACCGTATGGTCACTGTCACGTTCTTGAACCCTTCGATTGTTCATACATGTATCAAAATCCTATTCGTGGCATGCGCTTGAGAAAAAACTACCCATACTTTTGCAGGCTCTCTATGGAAAACAGAAGCCGCGACATCAACATATCGTCTCCACATATCTTCCAGCGAAAAGCTTAATTTCTCCGAGTGCTCCTGCCATGACAGCAACAATGACTCTGACAGTGTGTTCCGACGAACAAATAACCCAAGGAAAGGTTTATGATTACTTTGGCACTTCCAAAGTTTATTTTACAATTGCGAACTCGCACCCGGCACCTTTGGCTTTGCTGTGTCGGCCTCTTCTGGATATTTCATTTACGAATCACACCGCACACGAAAGAAAAATGCCGAATTATTAAATCAACAATATATCTTTCATTGGTGGTCTGTTAAAATATTTAATTGCTTGTCTTTCAGAAGACAATTTACAAAAAAAATTTACTTCACTCCTGGTTTCTTCATTTTGTTTAGTGCATAGTCGTATACTTCATATTATCTAATTGAAATGGATCCAAACCAAAACAAAAGATGTAAACAAAGCCCGCACATGCGCAGAATGGACTGTAACCCAGCTTTAAAAGCGAGTAAATAAAACGACAATGTTAAAATATACTTGCCGAAACCTATTTATAGTACCGGAGCGTACCGGATTGCCTGATTACACTTGGTTTTATCCGGTACAGCACGTAGCGGATTACTTTTCATATCACCTCCAAAGCGAAGTGATTTTCGCGCCGCGGCACGTACCGGATTACAGTGGCGTAGTGTAAACAAGAGGCCAATCCGGTACAGAAATCGCGTCGCTTCGATGCAATCCGGTATAGTGTAATCGGGGCCTTAGGTGTTAAGGACATTACATTAGACAGAGTAGATTCGAAAAGTTATCTCCTTTAGTGTTGGAATTTGAATATTCAATTAAATTTGGACCTTTTTGTACACGGAGTATAGTGAACAGGAATATTATGCCTCTTCCTAGCTTCATCCAACTTTGTATCATACAACAAATTCAGAATATATAAAAATCAGTCAATCTTATTACAAACAATGGATATGCAGATCTCAGATTAGATTTGTTCGTGGACAAAAAACTGTTCTTCTCATACATCATTAGATATTCATAGCATTTCGGCCAATGACATGGTTTAATTTACATCACGTGTATCTATCTGGATACTCTGTCTAGACCAGGACTTTAATTACTTCAAGTGGGAAGGGCTTTGAACAATAGGGAAATTGAGGGGTAAACAAAAGATTATGCAAATATATTTAATTGCTATGTTTAGAATTATTTCTAAATACAGTAAGTTGTATTTAGAAATTTATTCTAACTACACTTTATAGCTAACACTTTTCCTGAACGTTTGAAAACTACATAAATATAGGAAAACCAACTTTTTTACCAACTATCATAATAAACAGCGCTTTAAATACTATAATACAGCAACTTACCAGTAATGTTTACCGTCTATAAAATATATATTCACTTCGGCTCTTTCATTTTCCACCAGATAGCGCCTTATCGCACACACAATCTGATATATCGTTTTTCGGATCCCCAACCTTGTCAACCGAGCGACAATACTGTGCACAATACTGTGCTCAACACTTTCTGGTTCTCGAAACCGCTTTTTCTTATATTATAAGAACATACCATGCTCTTTTGCCAACAAAATTCATCTATTCACGACGAAAGCGAACTGAATGCTTCGTTGCACTTCATGCAAACTTTCAAGCGAATGTAATCGTTAATGCCCACGCTCACTTTTTTGAATATCTAATAATTTCATGCCTCATTGCCATGAAAGTCTAATAATGTGTGAGAAGCAATTTCAAATCCTCGTTAGTGTTTTAAACTTGGCTTCCAAATCCCCAGTGCCATGAACAATGGCTCGGCTGCGCCTCTCGCCATTGTTCATGGCACTTGTATTTAGAAACCACGTCTAAAAACACTAACTCAGATTTGAAATATTACATAGAGCACACAGCGACTACAGCTAAGCACAAGATATACAGGTACTTGTTTGATTAATTAATTAACACAACCATCTATACAAGATGAATTTCAGAGAGGTGGCCATGCGGAACTGGAACAAGCCTATTTCGACGGCCCAATCGGAACTTTTCTGGAACGAACGGTTTGTTTGAAAAGGTTGTCCTCTCTTACCGTTTGGAACATTTCAACTGGTGATTTGTTCCATTGACATCTTTTTTTATTTTTTCACCAGTTCCAGGCTCTTCGCGATTAAATTCAAACCGGATGGGTTTTCCATGTAAATGGTAAACAACCCTTCAGTGCCTTCCGGTCAGGCACTCTAAATGGAAAGCGCATAATCCGAATGGTATTCGTGTGAGATTAGACTTAAAATCGTATGTACACGATGAAACTGTGTTAGTTGAAGGGTCTGTAACGAAATTGTTGTAAAACACAGGCATGATAGGGAACCTAGTTATACTAGCCCAAAATGAACCAAAGCAAGCCGAGTAAAGGTTCTAACCCTAGGTCTGAGCTGAGGAAGAGGGTGTTATTTGTTGGTCGGCCAACAAGTTTTTTTAGAGAAGAAAAATTTAAAAAACGCTCTGCCACACCTGTGTTTCAGGTTAAATGAGCAAAAAGAGCAAACTTGTAATACGCAACATTTTAAATGTTGAAGCTTGAAGAATGTTACAGGCTGCAATCATGCAAACAGGCAACAAAACTTCCAGCAATCATAGCAAGGAAGAAACCTTCATTGCACTGATCAAGGGGCGCCGGAAGCAACGTGAAACGGCGGGGACAGACATTAGCGAGCTTAAGCAAGCAACGTTTTTGAGAACATGAACGTAATCAATGAATTGACGATTCCCCTTATTACGTTTTCGTAGCGCTTTGCATTGTGGTTATAGTAGTGTCACTGACATTCAAGATTGCTTATTTTTTGTCCTCACCCGTGCAAGAACTTTTAAAAAAGCTAGGGTCAGGTGCGCGATAGCCAACAGCAAAATATTCGCGAAAACATTCAATATTTTCATTCGAGGCCGCTATCTTTATCAGTGATACCACTATAACCACAATGGAAAGCGCTACGAAAACGTAATAAGGGAAATCTCGAATTAAGGTCCATACAGACGTACCGGACGCGATTTGGCAACGGGATGCGAATTTTCAGTTTTCATTGACATTTAACTTTAATATTTTTCAATGTCTTTCAAATATTCGGAACCACTTAAGCAATTTTAGCTATTTGGTCAGCTTATCTTGTAAAATTTTTATCCGTTGACGGTTTTATTTGTTTTTGAAAACTAAAAATTCGCGTCGCGTTGCCGAATCGCGTCCGGTCTGTGTGTGCCTTTACACTGTACAACTTGTCGAAACACAAACGCGTTCGATTATATACTAATCAACCTCTTGTTGTCACATATCCTATGAATTTCTGTAATTTGTTCTAATAAAAGCCTAAATATACCCTATCGTGTATATCCACACCGGGCAAGCTTGAAAAATATGCCTGTCCACGGTGGGGATCGAACCTACAACCTTTGGAATACTAGCCCAATGCTCTGCCAAATGAGCTACGCGGTCAGGTCGGTTCGAGCATCATGGCTATACTAATCGGCCAAAGGACATATTTTTACAATGTCAGCATGCGAATTCAAAGGTTTTAAAACTGCTACTGTATACAATTTTCATTTACTAATACCAAACTGTGTATTTGTGGGGAGCACGTTGTAGAAGTCCACACTTTCACAAAGTCACAAACAATGTCATAGTTTTTACACCCAACACCAACAATTACAAAGTTATTTTAAAATAATCCCAATCACTAAGATTGTCAACCTCGTTCCCAGGGCTTTTCCCAATGACAAAAAGGGAAAAGCCCTGGGAACAAGGTTGTAAGATTGTAGCAGCCATCCTCGTTCCCAGGGCGAACACGTTTATTAAGCGAACACATTTATTAAACGAACACATTTATTAAGCGAACACGTTTATTAAGCGAACACATTTATTAAGCGAACACGTTTAATATTAAGCGAACACTTTTATTAAGCGAAAACAAATATTTTTAACAGCCGACTACCGGAAATGGAAGGCCTAAATCCCGAGTGCTTCAGAACCGGGGGGTTGGATACCAGAATAATTCGTTAATTTACCACTTTAAAACCTCTTGCCCGCAATTTGGACAGTAATTGTAACCTTTTTCAAGAGCATTTCCACAACAATGACAAAATTTACTCGACCATGAACTTTCGCCATCCATATTTAATATTGAAAGTATGCTCGACCAAGACACAGGAGACTAAGACGATCAGTTGACACATACTCCCTAAAATCGGGATTTAGGCCTTCCATTTCCGGTAGTCGGGTTGTTAAAAAATATTTGTGTTCGCTTAATAAACGTGTTCGCTTAATAAATGTGTTCGATTAATAAATGTGTTCGCTTAATAAACGTGTTCGCTTAATAGACGTGTTCGCTTAATAAACGTATTCGCTTAATAAAGGTGTTCGCTTAATAAATATGTTCGCTTAATAAACGTGTTCGCTTAATAAACGTGTTCGCTTAATAAACGTGTTTGCTTAATAAACGTGTTCGCTTAATTGTTCGCTTAATAAATGTGTTTCATCTAAATATTATTTTGAGTTTCATCTAAATATTTGTGTTGCCCTTGTCGGCCACCGTATCATCCCCTAATCTGTTTTGTTTCCGACATACTAAAAACAATTTTAAATATTTCTTAATTATTATTCTTTTTGAATGCACTTCTCAACTCATTATAATCTTGAAATCCAGTTTGTTTAGCAACAACTTCCAGCCACTTTCCTTGAATTATTTCTTTAGTTTTATCATCCATTAACTCTCGTCCTTTTGTTGCAGATCCTGTGACAACCATATTGGGCACAACATCATGGGGTACCCCGCAAGCTACATTCCGATAACGTGCGATGCGCATCGCTGAAAATTTCTTCCGGTTTCCCTTCATAAATTCAAAAGAGCTCATTTCCACAGCCTTCTCAATCTTTACTTTATCCTGAATTCCTATGAATGCTGCAGTCTTCCTAACTACACTTTCCAAATCATCTTTCATATCCTCAAAGAACAGAAACAAAACATTCGAATCATTCCTGTGTTCCCACCAGCTAATCAAGTGGACGAAATAGGATGCATTTTCCATCTTGTTTTGTGGTACTTCACGAGCGAGCAAAAAATCCTTCACAAATTCATGAAGTGAAACTTCTCCAGGTTGAAACATCCAACCCTCAAAGAATTTAAAGAAACTGTTGAAAGCAGCACACGGTTCACGGTAAATAACAATGTATTTAGCACCCTTCGGACAATCGGGATACCATACGTGGGTCTTGTAACATCTGAAAATAAGAAAAAAACATATTTTAAATTGATACCATACAACATATTCAAAATATATATAAAAATTATAATGTCAATCAGTCGATCTTATTAGAAACAATGGATTATGCAGACCCCAAATTAGGTCTGTTCGGGGACGAAAAACTGTTCATAAAGCACTCAGCGATTACTGCTAAGCACGAGATACAGGTACGAGCTTGTAGGATTAATAACGCAGTCAATCTTTCGTATTACATATAATGGGTAGAAACAAATATACAGAGCTGGTACAGATGTTTATCAAAGTTTGATCAACACAACAGTGGATACAAGATGAATTTCAGAGAGGTGGTCATGCGAAGACAAGGTATCGGTGTGAGATCGTGAGATAAGACTTAAACTTGTACGTACACGATGAAACTGTGTGTGAGTTGAACGGTCTGTAACGAAATTGTTGTAAAACACAGGCATGGTAGGGAACCTACGACCTTATACTAGCCCAAAATGGACGAAAGCAAGCCGAGTAAAAGTTCTACCCCTATGTCTAGGCTGAGGGTGTTATTTGTTGGTCGGCCAACAAGTTTTTTAGAGAAAAAAATTAAAAGAAGGTTCTGCCACACCTGTGTTTCCAGGTTAAATGAGCAAAAAAAGCAAACTTGTAATACACAACATTTTTAAATGTTGAAGCTTGAAGAATGTTACAGGCTGCAATCAAGCAGAGCAGGCAACAAAACTTCCAGTTATCATAGCAAGGAAAAAACCTTCATTGCACTGATCAGGGGCGCAGGAAACAACGTGAAGTGGCGGGGACAGACAATGGTAAAGGGCACTTACTTCTCAGCTTTCATCTGTGGGAGGCAATGTTAAAATTTTGCTATATGGGTACTATGGATTAGTTGTAGTTTGGCTTTAATTGGAACCCACTAGTACTCTCCTCCGCAGAGGCTTTGGTCACTTTATTTATATCTGCAAAATGTAAGGCATTGACCGAGGTAACTTGATTGGAACAATTTTAATAACTTACTGACCGAGAGTGAGGGCAGTACGTGAAAATATCCAACCGAAGACTTGCTGTATTGACCGAGCGATAGCAAGGTGAATACAGCAAGGCCGAGGTTGGATATTTTTCCGTACTGCCCGAACGGTTGAGGTCAGTAAGTTTTTTATTATATGGCACTGTGCGTTTGTAAAAAAATGGGGGGAAAAGGTCACGCGAAGGCAAAGTCCGACACCTTTGGAAAAAAACACTAGTAAAAAATGTTCTCTTGGTTAATAGTGAAACCACTCTACAGCACTTTTTATAGAATACTAACACAGTTTGGATAGTTTAATCAAAGACAACAAATATGAAAATAATAAAATTAATAAACAGCATCGACAAGTATACGTTTTTAGTTCGCTTCATCTCATATTTATAAAACAGAAATTTTCAGGGAAAAATTATCAAATCTGTGGCTGCTTTAGTTGTATCTTTTATTTAGATGGTGTCAGATTCCTCCTGGCCATCTGCAAATAAAATTTGCAGCTCTTCACATAGTCAAAACACAACTATTCTTGATTGCTTTATACTGTAGTGTAGTATAAACGTTGTAAAATTCGAGGTAAAATTTACCTTGTAAATTCGACTTTCGCTAACACAAACGTATTGAGAAAGTTCTTTAACCACAGCATTGGCACCTTTTCTCTATTTTAGGTCTATTTTTCTTCGTTTTGAATAGTTTTAAAGACTTTTAGACATTTTTTGCCGTTTGAAACTCCGCGGCTGTTGTCGCAGGCTCGCAGCTTCGTAGCCGTAGGGCAATAAAAATTGCGCTCGTCAGCAGACAATCAAATTGCGCGACTCATCAAAACAAATGCTTGCCAAATAATATTGTTATTTATTATATGGCAAGCATTTGTTTTGATGAATCGCGCAATTTGATTGGTTGCTGACGAGGCAGGATTTTCCCGTATTGCCCACGGGATTTTCCCGTATTGCCTACCATGCAATACTACATTTTGCTGGATCTTTCTAGTGTAAATTGACTATTTATCGTTATATAAGTTAAATCCTTCGCGAAAATTTTCAAGAATTAGAAATTAATTGTAAATAACAAAATAGTCCTGAAATAATACTTTACGGAGAAAGGACGCGGGCGGCGGACCAGAAACGAAAGATTAACTTGTAGTGGCCTAAAAAGAGACATATTTACGAGATGAAGCGAACTAAAAACGTACTTGTCAATACTGTTAATTAATTTTATTGTTTTCATATTTGTTGTCTTTGTCTGTCAGTCTGTCTTTGATTAAATGACGAAATACCTCGTACTTTTCTTGAAATATTATCCAAACTGTGTTAGTATTCTATATAAAAAGTGCTGTAGAGTAGTTTTACTAACCAAGCTTGAGAATATTTTTTACAATTGTTCTTTTTTCCAAATGTTTCGGACTTTGTACTTTGCCCTCGCGTGACCTTTTTTCCCATTTTTTACAAACGTACAATGCCATATAATAAAAAACTTAGTGACCTCAACCGTTCGGGCAGTACGGGAAAATATCCAACCTCGGTCTTGCTGTATTGACCTAGCTATCGCTCGGTCAATACAGCAAGACCGAGGTTGGATATTTTCCCGTACTAAGCTTGGGCGGTTTACCGGTTTTCCGGTTTTGTACGTTTTTTTTTATTAAACCGGTTTTTGTTTTCAATAACCGGAAAACCGGTTTTTACTACATATCAAAAAGCGCACTATATAATTGTTAATTGTTAAGCAATGCTGACATATATGACTGTTGTGATGACATTTTTTTCCACGCGCGCGGTAAAGTCTTTACTTCGCCAATTATCAGCGCAAACATGGCTACACAAAATGTTAGCGCCGCCGATTTACGTTCGAAAAAGTCGTTTACATCCCCAATTTGTCAATATATATTTCGTGTTTAAAACCGATGAAGACGACAACGCCAAGCCGACGTGCAAGCTTTGCCTCAAAAAGGTTTCTGCTGCTGGAGGAAATACTTCCAACCTTCAACGCCATCTCCGCGATCATCATCCTGCGAAGGCACAAGAGCGTGGGAAACAAGGTTGATAAAATTACAATTATCGAACCTTACCGCTAAAGACACGTGTAATTTGTGCAATTGTTGAGCGTTGAAATTATGTTTTCATTTGTACCTATTTCCCAGCGCGCACACAACATGAAATTGACGTTGTTTCAAGGTTTCAGGCATCGAAATGACGTTTTCAAACCATTTAACGTCGATTTCACGTTGTTTGCCCGCTATAGGATAGCGGTTATTGCGCGTTATTCAATATTGGAATCGCGTTAATTTTTTAAAGTTAAAAAACCGGTTTTTCGGTTTAACCGGTTTTTTAGCGTACGGTTTACCGGTTTTAATTTTAACCAAAACCGCCCAAGCTTATCCCGTACTGCCCTCACTCTCGGTCAGTAAGTTATTACGTTAGCCAGAGTTAATACTAAAGTAGTGTGCATTGTCAGCTAATAGTAACATAGACCTTAATATCCACTTTTGACCAAATGGCTTCATTTTCATGTTGGCTATTTACTCGTATTCCGTGCACACAATTTAAGAATGCGTTTGTGAACGGGCTTAAATGATGAACGAGAAGGAAACATTGAGGATATAACCGAGAATTGTCTAGAAGTATAAATTGTTGCATTCAGTTCATACGCCATAAAGGCAGCACTTTCCTTGCGATAGTAACTCCTAGTAATATATATTTGCACCATTACGTATACGTCTCCCGAAAAGGTCTTTTATTTTTTTAAAAAGTCCATGAAATTTGCTTGCGGTTTAAGATTTGTATTCCTGCCTTTTGCACCATAGCATGCACGTATCTCGTTATTTTCAGGCCAGTGTGAACGCCTGCTTGTCTTGTTTAATTTAATTACCGCGCGTAATAGAAATATATACAAAATTTGCGAACTTCACAGGGCTATATATTTTTTTCATTTTACAACATTTAGCAACCGATCTTTGTAGTTTTACTCATTCTAAGACGCTCTTTCTAGCTGCGGTGCTGGATTTCGTTCTTCTTTCTTTGATCAAAATTTCGTCTATAGCTGGAATCACCCATTAGAAAAGTCTGAAACTTATTTGTCCCATTTCCTAAATAACCACAAAGGCCAATACTCTGACTTTGTAGTATTTACTGTATAGATAAAAGATATATACTCAGGGTGAAAGAAAATCAATTTCTATATCAAGTTTGTATAAATGGTCTCGCATTCTGGCATTCTTCATGTATTTTGGGGGGCTAAGCCCCCCCCCCCCACTTTTACTTTGGGGGGGGGGCTAAAGCCTGTTCCGCCATCACTGTCCTACGCCCCTGTGGGCTACAAATAACCAGAACCTCTTCTATCTGTAAAATTAAAGTTGCCAAATTTGTGTTATGCACCTATCAATGTTAACCTTGAGGGGAGGGGGGTTGGGCAAAAGGTGGGGATTTGATCAATCAGTTTGTCCCGTGGGTTGGGACTGGCTCTTTTTTCTGAGTGGCTGAAGGGTGGGGATTCTTGACAGATTAACACTGATCTCAAACGAAATACTGAAGAAACCTGACCCAATATTTTTACAAACTGAAGACTGGGCACTAGTTCATCGCTAGCCATCTCACATGTTGTTTTGACAAGAAATATGGAGATTTCTGGACAAGAAATAAACACTTATAAGCCATTTTATATAATATTGATTTATACTTAATATACTGTAAGTTAACAGTTCGCATTATGTTATTTTGAAAAGTTCATTATATTTGTAATACTTTTCAATACCGCTGAAGGTATTTGTGTCATTTTTAATAAATTGTATAAATATGTTGCTTATTAAGATTAGTTAGTAGACAACCTTCCCTATCACCTGACATATATAGAGTGCGCCAGAAACCAAATACTTCAGGAATACATTTTCATCCTGGGGGTGGGGAATTTTGCACAGGGAGTGGCATTTGAAGTTTTTTAAATTAATGTAAAAATGTCAAATCGCCACTCTTTGCCACCCCCCCCCCCCCTTGGGGTTAACATTGATTTATAAGTGCATATTTAGCACATCACTGGATCAGCCGATTCACTGTCCAGTTCGCTACTTTTCAAATCAGTGAAGCTTATGTACCAATTCGAAATTTCAACATCCTCCCGGGCATATCCCAGGAATTTGACTTCAATTAAGTCTTCTCCAGGGTAGGGTGCACCGGAACTCGGTTCCGGCCGGTTAGTTCCGGCCGGAACCCCGATTTTTCAGAGTTCCCGTTCCAGCCGGAACTAATAAAAAAAAGCATGGCCACGGAACCGGAACTCTATCGTTTTCAGAGAGATAGAATATCAAACGTTTTTGTGTCGAACAAAATTTCACAGTAGGAAGAAATTTGGGTCTATTAGCACTTCATTATGACGTTTAACGTTTGTCAGTCTTTTTATTCTAACATTTGCGAGCTCTCTCCTTGATGACTTGAAGTGTCTGCCTGTCTGGCAGCGGACAAATATAAGTAATATATGACTATATATGGCTTGATAAATTAGTTCCTGTTCCGGCCGGAACTTTTTTCCAGTTCCGGTTGGATCCGGTTCCGGACGGAACTTAAAAAATTGGTTCTGGTGCACCCCTACTCCAGGGAGTAGGGAATTTGACGTTCTAAGTCTTCCATGTGACCAGTGGGATATTTGATAAGAGTGGGGAATTTGAAACGGAAGTCTTAAAATTATGTGTGTGCTTTCTGCATGCAGGTTACTAATTATTAAAACACTACAGAAAAGACTTCACATTGGTGGCAAATACAGTTCTCTCAGATTTCGAGGGAAAAGGGCCGCTAAATTTTGTGAAAAATTGGCTCAAAGAAACAGGCATGGAAAAGCTATGTGCTTCATTTCATGAAGGTATGTACTATACAATTGTGTAAAACTGTTAAATTTCCATAAGGTTTTAAAACTTTTTAAGTCAAATTTCAAAATTTTGAGTCAAATTTCAAAAAGTTCAAATTCCCGGGGGTCGGCCCGGGGGGGGGGATGTTGAAGTTTCGAATTGATCGGTACATTACCGTGGTTGATAATGCTGTTCAGCGTCGAGGTTTATTTCGGTATCATAAGCCTCCTCGACATAAGGGACCACATCGGAAATCTCATCAAAAGACATATCGCCACCACTACGTAACTGATGTAGAATCTGTTGCATCCATGTTGTGCCGCATTTAGGTGGAGTCACGACGAACACGTCATCTGGTCGAGGTTTAAAACTTAAACCATGCCTTCTTCCTTGCTCTGTTTCCAAGCTAGATAACCTTTGTTTCAGGAGCTGCACACCTGGATTTCCATCTCCAGATTTCTCAAAAGGCATTCTCAGAAAAGCTACCACAAAACTTAACAGAGAAACTGAATCTCCGACCTCGGCTATGCCAGTCCTATATACCTTTTGTAAATTGTAAGTTCGGTTTCAGTGGTTCTGTCACTTCTGTGCCAATATTTTCAGTGTTTCCACTCCCAAAAAAATATTTTCCTTCTCCTTAATCCTTAACCAGTGAACTCTATATATATATATATATATACTGGAATGATAACAGCGAGCGAAAAGTGAAGCCGACAAAAAAATCACGACTAAAGGAATACCGAATGGTTTTCCGTGCAGGATTGCGTGATCCATGCACGCGGGATGTTGCGAGACTTTCGGAAAGCGTAAAAACACACGAGCCGTAGGCGAGTGTATTTTTACGCTTTCCGAAAGTCGAGCAACATCCCAAGTGCATGGATCATGCTATCCTGCATGGGAAAACCATTTGGTAATTGTTTTATGAAATTACTACAGTGAAACGACGCTTAACGTGATTAAAATTACTGATGAAATTTGCTTTTGTATTTTTAATGTTTACCTGTACTGTATATTTGTCCAAATCACGCCCCTCATGGAAATCAGCTCCGAGTTGTTGAGGCCAGCGTGCCTAAATAAATTCTTGTATGTATGTATGTATGTATGTATGTATGTATGTATGTATGTATGTATGTATGTATGTATGTATGAAATGTGCAGTTCTCACAACATTCGTGAATTAACCAATCAGAGAATCGCTACTCCACGCTATTGAAAACAACAACAAATGTGAACAGAATTTGATCGCAAATTCGCGAAAATATACAGCGAAAATACATGGACTTTTTCGATAAGATATACGAAATTTGAAATGGAAAACCCGCTAAACAGAGAGCCAAAGTAATATTGAAGATTCTCCAGTTGAATATGTGAAGAGTGCGAAGCGTTTGATCAACTTTGAAGCGAGAGATGTTGTACGTAATGCCACAGAATACTACACAGAAGTCCATCTCCATTGTTTTTTGCGTAAGCTCTATTCGTCATGATTCGTCACTCAGCAAGTACCGTAAACAGAAGCAGTCACCCCCCTGAACATACGCCATTTTTAGTATTTCCAGGGGGGCGACTGCTTCCGTTTACGGTACTTGCCGAGTGACGAATCATGACGAATAGAGCTTACGCTAAAAACAATGGAGATGGACTTCTGTGTAGTATTCTGTGGTAATGCCATGGTCTGATGAATTTCAACGCTATACGCGTTGCTACTTGCTAAATAGCAATGTATCGATCAGAAATTTATTCATACAACTAAACCAACGTCTCAATAATTGGAAACTTACTTCAAAGTCGAAAGGTATAGTACAATGAAACTTTATAATGCGAGTATATTTGTAATATTAATATGTGCAAGAATTTCTGTTCAGAATTTCCCGTTCAGGATTGTCTGATCCTGCACGGCTGTTGACCAATCAAATTGCGTGTTTCACTGTAGTTATTATATAAATAGGTATTCGTCATTGTCTTCGTCATCACCTGTTCAAGAAGTTAGAACTTTCTTACAGTATTAAAAATCTTTTAAAAATCACTTACATATAAAATTTGTAATTGTTTTGAAAGTTTTTATCACAGTTTTTATATCTTTATTCACTTTTAACCTGAAGATGGAGTTATACTCCGAAACGTAGTTATTAAAATAATTTTTTACTAAGCCCATATGGTCTAATTTATATTCAAACACACGTACATATTCATTTACAAAAATTTCCGAATGACGAAAAAAATTTCCGAATATTTCATGGCATACAAAGCCACGATGGTGTTTGCTATCTGGAAAATGAAGACCCAATTTACAAACAAAAATACGCATATTTTACGCACAGACATGTTACAGAAGCATGCAGTGCCGAAGGAAGCCCTCTTTTTGATTGGGGGGCTGAGAACGAGGGCCGAAGGCCCGAGGAAATTTTTAAATTTAGAGTCTCTGAAATGCCATTTCCTGGACTTTGGGGGAAGTTTTGACAGAATTCTGATAGTCAGAAAACGTACAGCGTTTTCGTATGTTGAAATTTACAATTTGCTTGCAATTTAGTAGTACTCTATGAGCGAAGGCGTATTTAATTAACTATATATTGGAGAAAACCGAGAAATTGCAGGAAAGTATGGGTAATATACGATTCTTTGCAGTTTGCCATGGATAATGTGGCCGCTTAAAACAAGTAATCAATTGTCAGCATTTTAAAGGTATATTATCGAAATGGTAAAGGTCTGCATGATTTTGAAAAAAAATGATTATTAGCGAATTATTGGGAGCTGCAGCACCCCCAGCCCCCCCCCCCGCCCGTTGCTACGGCCCGAGAAGTAATAAACCGACAATTTGTTAAATGTTATCCACGTAAATGCCATGACTTCGTAAATCAGTTTATACTGACAATACAATTATATTATATTTTCTCTGTTTAACAACTAAAATTTTGTTATACTACTATTGCCGTAATTTTCCGAATGGCCAACCTGATTTTGCGAATATGTTAATTCTAAAAAAGTTGGGGAGGTTAACCCCCCCCCCCCCAATACCCCCTTCGCTACGGCCCTGATCAGGGCATTTTTTAACTATATAACTGGGGAGGCCAAAGCCCCCCCAGCCCCCATGGTGGCCCCCCCACTCAACCATTTTGCCCCCCCCCCAGTCAAAGTCCCTTTTCTCTAAAATATAAGCAAAACATGGAATTTAGAAGGGAGGTTTGATATTCTAGTAACTGAAATTTGCTTTGTGAATCTTATGTCCTGTCTTTTATGTTTAATAAATACCTTATTAGATTTTAAACATTTCTCAGGCAGTGGATTGCATTTCACAGACCCTATAGATTTGAGTTGTTGGACAAGTTAGTGACCGCAGGGGGCAACAGGCCCTCACCCAAGTGTTTTATAAGGGGGGGATAATTTTGGTGCCCACCAAAAAAAAAACAATTTGATTTCGAAACTAGAAGTATTTGAAATCATATATACATATAATCAAATATCTGTAATCGATATTTTGATAACATTTCTCGTAATAATCCATCCTGACTCGCGGATATCATAGACTCACAAATCATAATGAACGAATTAATGAAAGGGCCAAACAAAAGACGTATAGAAGACTTTGAAAATGCCATTTCCGATGATTTAGAGACGCAAAATTTTCAAAATTTTTCCGCTCTGTGCCAACCATGGTGGCGCTTCGTGGGAGTCGGGAACTCTAAGTTTATCAAGCTGGCTCCCTAAGTGACGGCCAAGTTGTGGTATCTACATAAACATACTATGCAAGTACTTAACTGAAGGTTCAGTCTATCTACAGCATAATGTAATGCTGCATGTATATCCAAAAATCTGTTTCAGAAAATGCAGGGAATTGCAGTCATAGGGGTAGAAAAATACAAAAATTTTCTGGGGGAGAAAACCCCAGACCCTCTCCAGGGCCGTAGCAACCGCGGAGGGGGGGGGGGGGGCTGCAGCCCCCCAATAATTTGCTAATAATCATTCATTTTTCAAAATCATGCAGACCTTTATTATTTAATCCATGACAAACTGCAAAGAATGAAGATATTATCCATACTTTCCTGCAACTTATCCAATATATCGTTAATTAAATACACCTTCGTCCATTTAGTACTACTGAATTCTAAATTTCCACATACTAAAAACGCTGTTTTCTGACAATCAGAAATCTGTCAAATCTTCCCCAAAGTCCAGGAAATGGCATTTCAGAGACTCTAAATTTAAAAATTTCCTCGGGCCTTCGGCCCTCGCTTTCACCCCCCCCCAAACGAAAAGAGCTTCCTACGGCCCTGCTCCCCCCCCCCCCTACTATTAAATGCGATACCACACCAAACTTTTTGTTACCAACAAACCATCTATCATTGCTCCACACTCGGTATAGTATGGTCCCTTTTTGTAGATGGCCCCCTCCCCACTGACGAATTCTTAAAAAATGCCCTGGCCCTGATAATTGGAGGCTACGTATCTTGCCATGGGAGCGAAAGGAGATTCCATAACTGTTTCTTGCATCTCTCACCTGGACACACAAGAAAGCCCTAGGGCAGCCTCGTACCCAGGCGCAAATAACTAAAAATAGGCACACTACAGTGTTTTTGGGAAAGAAAATTTATTATGCCGAGGGGGGGGATGAAGATGTCAATGGAGGGGCACCGAAATATTTTCTGGCATTAAAGGGAGGGCTCTGAAAGTTCTCGATATACTGAAGGGGGGCTCTAAACTTTTCAAAGTTTTGGCCCCAGCAAATTCAAGTTAACATTTTGACATTTTCAGGTAAAATTTGTGTAATAAAGTAATTATTTTTGTGAAATGATAACCATTTTTGTAAAATACAGTCAATTTACATGCAATTTGTTTGCGAATTTGCTTTAGAAAACGCCAGAAATTCGGTCCTAGAGCTTCAAAAATGTAAAAATTTTATGTATGAGAGTGGCAATCAATCACAAAAAGCTTTATTATAATTATTACACGTATAATCCTCCGACATCCCCCCTCCCCCAAACGTCAGATGCTTTGCTACGTCCCTGATGGTTGTATTCGAAACCGATTTCAGTTTTAAGATATCCTTAGTCTGCTCTTCTAAATGGATACATGAAATCACCTATAGCTTATTTTAAATTTTTTGGCGCCAGGTTTGTGAAGTTATTTACACGCCAAAAAGTAGCAGTTCCAAAAACAAAAAAGCATACGATTTGTAAGAATGATATATTCTATGTTTATGGGATATTTAGTACAAATGGGAAAAATTTCTTTGGGAAAAATTTCGTGACAAACGTAGGGACATTAAACGTATGATTAAATTGAAGAAACGAGAGTACATGCAAAACCTAGCAGAATTGGTAAAGTCCAATACTAAAGTGTTTTGGAAATTCTTTAAAACCAAATCCGGTAAGTCGCCTCTCCCAGACACAATGAACATGACTGGCGAAAAATACAATTCTTCGTCAGCGGAAGCTGGTGCTTTTAACCAGTACTTTGCTTCCGTATTTCTTCCTAAACCCCCCACTCCTCTGTGTACCACCTCCGTATCAGTACAGGACCAACTTGATACGATTACTGTGACAGTCGAAGAAGTTAATGCGTTGCTATCCAACCTATCAACAGCAAAGGCTACAGGTCCAGATGGAATTTCAGCCAGACTTTTGAAAGAGTGTTCAGGTGTGCTTGCTCCTCTCTAACAGCATTGTTCAACATGTCGTTATCTCTCGGTAAAGTTCCAACAGAGTGGAAACAAGCAAATGTTGTTCCTGTCCCTAAAAGTGGCGACCCCCATATGATCAGTAATTATCGACCAATCCCCTTATTATCACTGATTTCCAACGTCCTTGAACACGCAATCCATGTCCGAGTTTCTGCTTTTGTTAAACCTTTATTACATTATTTATGACCATCCAACCGCGGAAGCAAAAAGCCCTGGGTACGAGGTTGTCTCTGACTTAATATTTATTTCTACGAGCTTTCGGCTATCAGTCTATAGCCTTCGACGGGTGTATACAAATGATTCTATAAATCATTACATGATCTATAAAATATTACATGATCAACAACACGGTTTCCGTACAGGTCGGTCCTGCATTGGTGTGATCCACAATGTTGGTAAAGCACTTGACTCTGGAAAAGAAACGAACATGATCTATGTACCTCGACTTTTCCAAAGCATTCGACTCGGTTCCCCATGACAAGCTTTTATTTAAATTCACCAATTTGGGATCTCGGGTACACTCTTGAACTGGTTTTCTGACTACTTGAAGGAGCGAAAGCAGCGTGTGGTAATTGACGGATTTTCTTCTACGTACCTGGTCAGTGGACGTAACATCTGGTGTACCACAAGGCAGTATCATCGGGCCTTTGCTTTTCCTAATTTACGCAAACGATCTTCCCGAGTCGGTTAATTCACAGTTTGGTTCTCATGTTTGCGGATGACAGCAAATGTTTTCGATCTATTCACAAGACAGCAACCCTCTGTAGTCTGACATTAACTCGCTCTGTAATTGGTCGTCTACTTGGGACTTAAAATTTAATTATAAGAAATGCTCAATAATCAGATTTTCACGAAAGAGATCCATCCAACAACCAGAGTACCATCTTAACAACGAATTTATCCCATTTAAATCCACTCAACGAGATCTTGGTACCAAAGTGGTCACAGCACATCCGAAATGTTGTGGCAAAGGCCAACCGTATGCTTGGATTTCTACGTCGCAATTGTGTCCATCTAACAGATGTAAATTCCCGACGCACATTATATATATATATCGCTTGTTCGAGCTCAGTTATGTTTTGGTAGTGAACTCTGGGCACAACATTAGTCCAGCACCACATTAGTCCAGCGTATATGCTCCTGGCATATCGCGGCAAATGTTGATGCTGTTTTCATCGCATTTTGTCTACCAGCTTTCTAAGAACATTCTCTCATCCTCAAAACCATTGAACTCCATACAAGTGATCAACAGAGAAACAAGACGTGGCGAATAGATTGAATTGCGGTTCATCATATGGAAACAAACCATAGAATTGATTGGGAGGGAGCCACTTGTATGGAGTTTAATGGTTTTGAGGATGAGAGAATGTTCTTAGAAAGCTGGTTCACAAAATGCGATGAAAACAGCATCAACATTTGCCGCGATATGCCAGGAACATACGCGCTGGATTAATTACGCATGAATGCAGGCTCTCATGCCTTGACGCACGCGCGAGCAAACAACCTCACGAACACGCGCACGTCATTTTGACGCAAGATAAAAATTATTATAACCACAGAGTAGATACATATACAGAGTTGTAACTAGTGTACCCACTTTTTTTTGTGCGCGTGCTCGGCAAGTTACTAGATGCGTGCATCTGATTGGATGGCGGCTCGCTTTAAAACTTGCCGAGCACGCGCAGTTGATCATTTTTGCCCGGTCGCCTGAAAAAAAAGTGGGTACATGAAAACGTAAGCTTCCGCAGTGTTTACAACGGTCAGTTACAGCTCTGTATGTTTCTCCTCTGTGTTATAACTGTAAATTTTTTGTAACTGTAATACGTCTTTGATAATGGCTGCCGTTTAGGTAGCCGAAACGTCAGAAACAATTAAAAAATTTAATCTGGATGATCATGATCATACAATAAATTAAATTAATGGAAGAACCCGGATTCAAGCTCTTCAATATAGATGTTGACATTAAATTTGCGATTGGTGAACATGCGAATTAATGGAACACTTAATAGTTATTTCAAAGTGTTGTTCATATTACATGCATTTCATTGTATATACCTTTGTTGTATATATTACTTTTGTTTGCTGTAAATGTTTCATGTGTTCATAATTGGCGTGGCGATTATTATATTTAACAAGATTCTGAAAGAATCACTACGAACATTTGCAGTTCCAATATTCAGCTTCAGTATGGATAATGATTATATAATTACGGAACAAATCTTGCATCTTTAGTAGCAACCATTTCTAAGTTTTATAATCTTTATTTTTAATGAATCGTCAGTAGTTCAATTTCGTTGATTTACCAGTAGAGATCGCGATCGGTTCGTTGAAAAGTTATCAATAATGAGGAACATTCAATACACGTTTGTAGCCTTGTTAGCGACGAATTAACAGTCGTATTTCAAGGAACTTGAGAGATCTCCATAAAATCCACTTTAATAGCAATATTTAATGAATAGCGTACAAATTTATAGCGTCCACACCGTGATTAGAATAGTGGAGACAGCATGCACAATAAAGTTAGTGATGAAATAAATTTGAAATATTGAGCATCAGCATTCCATTGTAGACATTTCATCATTTAAATTTATAGTCGACGTGACGTGTTCAACATTTTTCTACAAAATAAAGAAATGAAGTTTTACCTTCACGATTTTGGACTACTCAGTACGGACCAGACCAAGGTTTATGAAGAACGGAAGGTTTTCCCTTTCGTTATGACGTATTAACTAACACCTTGTGCGACATCACTTGTTGCGACATCACTTGTTGCCGTCGTTCTTTGATTTCCATATTCTTAGCAGTGCTATCTAAATAACCATCCTTTTCTGTAAAGCTCTCCATGGTCTGTCGGGTCATTTATACGAGAGAAAATTAGTCGCGGCGAACAAACTGGTATATAAAATTATAAATGGTCAATTTCTGTTAAGCCGCGACTTATTTTGGACCAGCATCAATGACATCAATCCCTAGGGGTTCTTATCATAGTCGCGACTCTGACTCGTCTCCAGTCGTTTACCTAACGCGCGTTGAATTACCCGACGCGCGCGCCTCGGGGCATTCCCATGGTCCTTTGCGTTATAAGCAGTGTTAGGGACTGTGGAAGAGTCAGGTCGCGACTTACATTCGTCACGAACAAATTGACCATTCATGCGAGTGCAGGACTGACTCTTCCACAGTCAACGATAACGAACAGTAACGACAACGATTCCTCGAAATTTTTGTGAACCTGGCAAAAGGCCTAAAGAATATTTAAAGAAGACAGATGAAATTACCTAAAAAACTTTCAAAGTACTGACTAAGTACAATAAATCACTGAGAACATAAATCGTGTACACCCCCCGGAAAGTTTACTCTATGACTGAATGAATGACTGACTGAATGACTGACTGACTGACTGACTGACTGAATGACTGACTGACTGAATGACTGACTGATAAGTGTGAATTTTCGCCACCATCACAATAGTGTAAAGTGAAACTTTACACTAAAAACAGTTAGTACTGAAAAGTACATGCATGCTTGACCAGGAACATTTTAAAAGAGGTTACACTAGTATAAAGCCACTACATGGGGCAACTTTTACATATAAAGCTTCATATCTTTACAATTCGATAATCAACTCGTGTTCAATGCAGTATTCAATGCAATGAGAACTCTACTAGATCTTACAAGAATCTACCTGTATCAAAGCTTTATCAAAACTGCTATAAACGCTGCTATAACTGTGAAACTATTGACATCTAAAGTGAATCTAAAGTGACATTATTGAATGGATCTTGAATACTTGCGAAAAGCTGAAAATGCATGAAAAGCAACTTGATCTTGGGAATATAAAGTCAAAGGTCAATGAGACTTGTTATTGTGAAACATGTCTGTCACAATTATGTTAAAATGCGGAAGCGGATGCGGAACGGAGCAGATGCGGAACGGATATGGGGATAAAATACGTCATAATGAGTTTTCCGCCTCATTTTTACGTTTCTGTGTTTTTGATTTATGTTATTTTGTAATGGATGCAACGTCGTATTAACTAATTATACAGCTATTTCAATTAAAGAGTACTCACTGAGACAATAGTGAAATGTGCAATATGGGCGCTGAAAGGATGATGGGAATAATCATAGTTTTAAACTAGTTTAGTATATCATGGGGATACTTTCAGCGACAGCTCCCAATGCAAAATTAATGTAGTTTTAGAATATACAAAATTTGGTTGTTGGTGAAACAATTTAAATTTCGAGTTGTCGCGTGTAGCATCACAATAAATAAATAAATTGTATCAGTTCCACGAGGCACGACGTTTCTGGGGTGTTAGACTTGTTTCAAACGTCACGCTACCCGTGTGCCGAACGCATTAAAGTGCCGATATCACTTGTGAGACATTTATGGATTTGAAAAGAGCGTAAAAAGTTAGTTAATAAGTTCAAAAATTTTTTTGGATTTAGTGCAATAATTTGGAAGATACAGGCCTCCCAGGCTCGTGGGCTCTAAACACGGCTATTGAATTTTGCCTTTTTCAAAACTGTCCATTGTCAATAGGAGCCTGGGTCTCAGGAACTGTAGGTAGTTTAGAGGCCTGTATCTTCGAAATTATTGCACTAAATCAAAAAAATTTTTTGAACTTATTAACTAACTTTTTACGCTCTTTTCGAATCCATGAAGGTCCCACAAGTGATATAGGCACCTTAAAACAATAGATAATGAGATGAAATGCCTATGCTAACTGTTTATTTCGTAGTGTAGGCCATCAGCTTTACAAAACAGAAAGTCGTCATGCCCAAATAAGAGCTCTTGCAATTCAACATTTAATAACGAGTTACGAAGGGAGTGCCAAGAAATTGGTTTTCTCGTAAAAACGTTGTTCTAATCCACATTTTTGAGCAACGTGCCTGGTGTAGCCTATGCCTGGTGTAGCCTATGCCTGCTGTAGCCTATGCCTGCTGTAGCCTATACCTGCTGTAGCCTATGCCTGCTGTAGCCTATGCCTGCTCTTATTGTTCTAGGTTGTCGGCGACCCTATACAGTTCTTGCCGTGTCTTTTTCAATTTGGAACTTTACACTATCCTTGTATCCCTATAGTTTATGTACAGGTTGGTTTCTTAACAGTACCTATGCATCAGCATGTGGATCTCCTCCATTAGGAAAGCTGTTTGCGTTTTAACTATCTGCTAGTGGAAAACAACGTCTTTACATCATGAATATCACCTTTTAGTATTTTTGCACAAGTGAACATAACAAATCCTACAATTGATTGGTCAAATTTGACGTATTAAGCTGTTATATTCACCTATAGGTGAATATAACAAAATCGAAATATTCAAAATGGCGGCTAGCCGTTGTGTGGCCATTATACTGATAAAGAAATAAGCGAAATTAAAATAAATTCAGTCCCAAAAAACACAAAAATACTAAAACAATTATTCGCCTCAGGCTCGGTGATTATCGGGGAATATTCACCTCGACTTCGTCTCGGCGAATATTCTCCGATAATCACCTCGCCTTCGGCGAATAATTGTTAAATATAGGACATTACACTACTGCATCATACGTCACAGCGTGCGGATTGTTGGACTACCTATGATTATTTATTAAAAATTTATAGTAAAACAATTACTCGCAGTCTCAGTGATTACGTCGCCTCAGGCTCAGTGATTACGGTGAATATTCACCTCGACTTCGTCTCGGTGAATATTCACCGGTAATCACTTCGCCTTCGGCGAATAATTGTTAAATAATGAACACAAGGACGGAAATGCCTTACGGAAAGGAGTGCATGATCTGACCAGATCCTGACCATTGTCACATATTCGATTTCTTTTGCTCTATGACTATGTACAACTTATCAACAGGCTCTGACGTACGGGTGCCCTATCAGGAATGTTTGAACGATTTCTTTGTTAATACCACGCAATCAATGCCCCCCCCCCCCCCTTGTACACTTATGGCTCTTTAATTTGGCAATACTGTTACGATGGTCTCTGGATAATGCTAAAATGCAGCATTTTTCATTTGCTACTAAGTGTGAAATTAGCCTCCTCCGCAGGCATCTCGTGTTTCATTTACATTGGTCATTACAAAGTCGATGCAAGCAAATTTTGCCCGGTAATCTAAAGGCGATGCCTGCGGAGGAGGCTAGTGTGAAATATGTTTTAAATTATTTTCAGTAAGATATTGTTCAAACATCGACATATATATTCGAATCATAAAATGCATCATTAAAACCTATAGCTGCCCACGGATTGGAAATTCATAACATTTCTTCACTGTGGCTGTAGTATATCAGTTTACCTTGAACTTCATGCATGGAATCGTAGACTATTTTAAAATTTCCCCTTCTCCTATACAATGTTGGTTTGTGCACAAAAACTCGTCATCCTTCATTCAATGTTTTGACCAAAACTGTGCTCATTGAAATTTAAGGCAAAATAACTAATAAAGGTCTCCAGCTACAAAAGGTGGTCATAGGTTGGCAACCTGATTCGCCCCCGAGAATATAAGTGTTCGCCACTGAATGTGCCATTATGAGGAGGGGGACACTATTTCTAGCTATCATTTCTCGCCGAAATACAAATTCGTGCATGCGTAGTAAAGATAAATAAATTAAGCTTCGCGAGAAATTAAGCTAAATAAATTAAGATAAAGAAAGATAAATAAATTAAGCTTCGCTTCACAAGTGAGTAGTTGTACTCACGGAGAAAGCGAAAAAGTGGGAAAATTCAACAGAATCACTCATGCACAATCATCCGTATTTCGCAGACAAAATTTCGAATTCTCGCAAAGAATTTCGCAGTCGTGGAATTATTGGGGAAGGGACTTCTTGGGAAAGGAAAATTTATTGCGCCCTTAACAATCCGATTGAACAAAGATTTTTGCTTTCAGGGTACTGACATGCCTATAGTAATCGGCCAAAGGACACGTGTCTATACTAATTAGCCAAAGGGCATATTTTTAGAATGTCAGCATGCGAATAAAGGATTTAAAACTGCTAATACTTTATATTTATTATTACCAAACTGTGTACTTGTGGGGAACACGTCGTAGAAGTCCACACTTTCACAAAGTCACAAACTTGTAAGTTTTAAATTAAGATAGTTTTTACACCCAACACCAACACGTACAAAGTTATTAATAATCCCAACCCCGATCACTAAGATTATAGCACCTACAAAATTTACGTGATATGTCACCTACGTCATCACCCCTACGTCATCACCCACAATTTTAAATATTTCTTAATTATTATTTCTCTTTTCCTTTCAGAATGCACTCCTCAACTCATTATAATCTTGAAACCCAGTTTGTTTAGCAACAACTTCCAGCCACTTTCCCTGAATTATTTCTTTAGTTTTATCATCCATTAACTCTCGTCCTTTTGATGCAAATCCTATCACAACCTTATTGGACATTCCCATAACGTGCGATGCGCATATCTGAAAATTTCTTCTGGTTTCCCTTCATAAGTTCCCTTTACATGCAGTTGAACACGTGACGTTGTAGAAGTCCACACTTTCACAAAGTCACAAACGAAGTCATTGTTTTTACACCCCACACCAACAAGTACAAAGTTATTAATAATCCCAACCCCAATCACTAAGATGGTAGCACCTAACAAATTCAAGTGATATGTCAACTACGTCACCATCACCCCCTAATCTGTATAGTTTCCTATACACTAAAACAATTTTAAATATTTCTTAATTATTATTCTTTTAGAATGCACTTCTCAATTCATTATAATCTTGAAACCCAGTTTGTTTAGCAACAACTTCCAGCCACTTTCCTTGAATTATTTCTTTAGTTTTATCATCCATTAACTCTCGTCCTTTTGATGCAGATCCTGTGACAACCTTATTGGGCACAACATCATGGGGTATCCCGCAAGCTACATTCCGATAACGTGCGATGCGCATATCTGCAAATTTCTTCTGGTTTCCCTTCATAAATTCAAAAGAGCTCATTTCCACAGCCTTCTCAATCTTTTCTTCATCCTGAATTCCTATGAATGCTGCAGTCTTCCTAACTACACTTTCCAAATCATCTTTCATATCCTCAAAGAACAGAAACAAAACATTCGAATCATTCCTGTGTTCCCACCAGCTAATCAAGTGTACGAAATAGGATGCATTTTCCATCTTGTTTTGTGGTACTTCACGAGCGAGCAAAAAATCCTTTACAAATTCATGAAGTGAAACTTCTCCAGGTTGGAACATCCAACCCTCAAAGAATTTAAAGAAACTGTTGAAAGCAGCACATGGTTCACGGTAAATAACAATGTATTTAGCACCCTTCGGACAATCAGGATACCATGCGTGGGTCTTGTAACATCTGACAATAAGAAAAAACATATCTTAAATTAATATCATACAACAAATTCAGAATATATAAAAATTATGCCAATCAGTCAATCTTATTACAAACAATGGATTATACAGATCCCAAATTAGATTTGTTCGTGGACAAAAAACTGTTCATAGAGCACACGGCGACTACAGCTAAGCACAAGATATATAGGTACGAGCTTGTTCAATGTTTGATCAATACAACCGTGTATACAAGATGAATTCCAGAGAGGTGGTCATGCGAAGACAAGGGTTGTTTACCATTTACATGGAAATTCCGGTGATTCCATATGGAATGTAAATGGACAAGCATATTTCGACGGCCCAACCGGAACTTTTCCGGAATGAAAGGTTTGTTTGAATAGGTTGTCGTCTCTTACCGATTGGAACATTTCAACCGGTGAATTTGTTCCATTTACATCTTTTTTATTTTTTCACTAGTTTCAGGCTCTTCGCGATTTAATTCAAACCGGATGGGTTTTCCATGTAAATGGTGCCTTCCGGTCAGTCACTCTAAATGGAAAGCGCATAATCCGAATGGTCTTTTCTATCCGAAATTTTGCTTACCATTAGCACAATTTCAAACCAAATGGGTTTTCCATGTAAACGGTAAACAACCAAGGTATTCGTGTGAGATTAGACTTAAAATCGTATGTACAAGATGAAACTGTGTGAGTTGAAGGGTCTGTAACGAAATTGTTGTAAAACACGGGCATGATAGGGAGTCTAGTTATACTTGCCCAAAATGGACCAAAGCAAGCCGAGTAAAGGTTCTAACCCTAGGTCTGGGCTGAGGGAGAGGGTGTTATTTGTTGGTCGGCCAACAAGTTTTTTTTAGAGAAAAAATTAAAAAATGGCTCTGCCACACCTGTGTTTCAGGTTAAATGAGCAAAAAAAGCAAACTTGTAATACACAACATTTTAAATGTTGAAACTTGAAGAATGTTACAGGCTGCAATTAAGCAAAGCAGGCAACAAAACTTCCAGTTATCATAGCAAGGAAGAAACCCCCATTGCTCTGATCAGGAGCGCCGGAAGCAACGTGAAGCGGCGGGGACAGGCATTAACGAGCTTAAGCAAGCGACGTTTTTGACAACACGAACGTTGACTGGAAGCAAATTTGACGTTATCAACCAACCAACATTCTTGACCCAGTCTTTTAACGTTACTCATGTCGCTCGTGTTGTCAAAAACGTCGCTTGCTTAAGCTCGCTATTGGTAAAGGGCATGCACTTACTTCTCGGCCATTTTTGTGGGCGGCAATGTAAACATTTTGCTATATGGGTACTAGATTAGTTGTAGTTTGGGAATTAATTGGAAGCAATAGTACTCTCCTCCGCAGAGGCGTTAGGTCGCTTTATTTATAATATAAAAAACTTTTTTGAAAATAATTTTGAAACAATGATAACGATATTACATTTATTAAACGACGTTTCGATGCTACAGCGTGCATCATTTTCAAGTTATAGTAATTACATATATTGCGTTGATTTTAATTAAACCGTTCCTGTCACGTTACCAAATTATTGCGTAAGCATGCAAAATTTGTTTAATTAAAATCAACGCAATATATGTAATTACTATAACTTGAAAATGATGCACGCTGTAGCATCGAAACGTCGTTTAATAAATGTAATATCGCTATCATTTGTTTCAAAATTATTTATAATATACCTGTAAAATGTAAAGCATTGACAGAGGTAATTTGATTGTAATGAAATCTAGTGAAAACTTTGTTTAAGGTGCATGGCTCGATATATTAATCTACACAAAATCCCTTATACAAGAATCACGAAAACAAAATATTATGCTATATATGAACAAATCCGCGTGACCATTGGTGTCTCCTGGAATTTACATATATGACCCGACGATCTCACGCCATTGTACGTGTTTTATAACGCATTGCGTGTCAATTGCTGACGTCATTAGAAATGTTAATTTTTATATTATTTAATGTTAAATAGCATCCAGCTATTGTCTAAGTAAAATTGTCTGGCGTCAGACCGAGTAAAAGGCCCCCTTTTACGAGCCCGAGCTGATTTTCAACCCGGGTCAGCACGCCACAGGTGGTTATTTTTAAATCCTGTTTACATGAATCCGAGTTGACGACAATTTTTGCCAACTTGGGTCAATTCCGAGCAATAGACTGGAGTAGAGTGCATTTTGGCGCTTATATCCCTTATACGATTATATCCCTTTTAGTTTTGGATGCTTATCTATTTTATACGATTATATCCCTTTTTTATCAGGAATTTTAGCCGCAGCAACTTCTGCCTTAAACTCACTATCTTGCACTGGCAGATCTACTGGACCAAAATATTCGGCATCGAACGGCAACGCCAGACCTTCACGCAACTTTGAATACATTAGGTAGGCAGGTAAAACTTTATTTAAAGGGTATTGGCAACAAAAAAAATTATTGATTTTATTGCTTCATCTGAAGGAGCATGAAAAAATAAGCCGATTGGCCGTTTACTGCTCTATTCTATCTCATCTGGTTCCGAAGTTATACGCAAAAATGTGCAAAATATAAATTGCTGATTCAGCACATTCTGTGACGTCATAAGCTGGGTAAGTATGTTTATTGAATAGTAAACTAAAGCATAGCTGAGTTATTATTGGCTCAAATCAAATGAAATTTTGCATACAGATAGTACATGATGAGATGCATGGGAAAAATACTTCTAATTTCGTTGTCAAGACAACACAGTCGTTCCCAGGCCTCTTACACTGATTTTGAATAACTAGTTGCATTTATCTATGTGTATGTCATTTTCGAATTATTATCATGCAAGTAAACTTTTGGCATGCATAGGTATCATACACATACTTCTGATATTATTTTATTCTTATCAGTACCTTGAATAAAGCTGTTTCATAAAATTGGCGCAAGGGGCCTGGAAACGACATTGTTACCTTGGCAACAAAATTAGAAGTGTTTTTCCATGCGTCTCATCATGTACAATCAGTATGCAAAATTTCATTTGATTTGGGCTCATAATAACTGAGCTATGCTTCAGTGTAGTATTCAATAAACATACTTACCCAGCTAATGACGTCACACGTTGTGCTGAATCAGCAATTTATATTTTCACATTTTTGCGTATAACTTCGGAACTAGATGAGATAGAATAGAGCATTAAACGGCCAATCGGCTTATTTTTTCATGCTCTTTCAGATGAAGCAATAAGATAGATGAAGCAATTTTTGTTGCCAATACCCTTTAAAAGATCACACGTTGGCCCCGTCAACTATATGCTGCCATTTCCACGAGGGGCGTGTGGATTACATGATATTATATACAAAATATTACACACACTAAACTACAAATAACTACAAAACAATAATGTACAAAATTAATAACATTATATTAGAAATTATATGCGTCAATTGCATTTATGAATGTTAATGTATCTGAATCACGCATATCTGCAGGTAATGAATTCCACAGTTCCACACATCATAACAGAAGCTTTTCTTAAGGTTTTCAGTTTTTGGTAGAGGTAGTTGTAGTGAAGTAGAGGAGCTAAGATCCCTAAGATCATATTCTCTTATGTTTCTATTGTGTACGAAAAGAGTATCGAGCGAACTTGGAGCCAAATCATTTAGAACTTTGTACATTTAACTTTAGATTTGGCATTAGACATTGCGACAACATCGGAGTTGAAATCTACATTTTTATAATCCATCTCCGTCTTATAATCCTTCAGAGAAACGATTAGGTAATCAATCATTTCAGATGACCACTGAAACGCAGGTTGAGCATTTTTTCTTTTGGTATTGGACCGTTTTTACTTGACATACTGTATGATTTTATATGTCTGTACCAAACAAAGAGACGGAGAAAATACGCGCGCAAAATGTTGAAATGTTATATGACGCTAGGTGCAAAGTTCACAATCAGGGATTTACCGCACTTTACATGATCTCGGGTCAAGCCAACCCGGCTTTACATGAAGAAATGAGTAAACTTTTCACCCCTTCACACCTCGCAAACCCAGGTCGACCCGGGTCTCGAGAAGGGTGCCCCGGGTTGGCGAGGTGTGAAGGGTTGACCCGGCTATCGTGTAAACGCTAATAGAAATTTATTCTTAGACGGGTTGACCCAGGCTGGCAAGCCAACCCGAGTTGAATTTAATTTCCCGTCAATCGCAAATCTGCCAAGTCTCACAGTTTACCTGTGAGTCTCCAGGTTTTGGGGCTGAACTCCGGTTGGACATACTATACAAATCTCACAGTACTTCAGTAAAATGATTGTTATTTTTCTCTAATTCTTCCAAGTCTAATGAAAAATTGTTTCAGGGAACGTTCCGAGAGCAAATGGAAATGGGGTTATGAGGGCATGTTAATGAATTGCAAAATGGGGATGGGCCGATCGCTACAAAGTTTAATTAATCGGTGGCGGATCATACCAAATAATCAGCTGATTAATGAGCCAAAACCAATTATTTCTGTTTACACTGAAAGTTGAGAAGCTAGTGTAGCAAATAACTCAGCTACAGTATCTCTCACATTCATTTGTGTCAGTCTTCGATCTCTTCCTTCCTTCTAAAACTGGATTTACAGCTGGTAGAATTTGAAAAGTTTTCTACTTTCATGGCATTTTCTTTCATCTCATGTAATGGTCTTCCGGGCACCGAGTTGTTTTCCACTGAGAGGAAATCCAGGTGAAGTTGCATGTATAATCCAGCAACGTAGTCATGGATGACATGGGTAACATGCATATAAGTGCTAATTTTCTCACTTAATACACTGTAATTGCATTGCCAATGAGGAGTAGATGAGATAAAAGCAAGATCTTATTTGTGTAGCAGCTGCGTGATAAGATTGTTAAACATTTGCAAACAACACAACGAATGCATGTGTAGATTACCATTTATTTTTAAAAGTAAAAAAGGACTGGTCAGTAATCGGCAAGTGATCGATTATGCAGAAATAATCGGCCGATTATTAACTGATTAATCAGCTCATTCCTATTGCACAATAATATGCTTCCTCCATTTTGTTTACACTGGGCTGACTAATATAGCCTCCAGGTTTTTAATTATTTAAACTGGGCAGCTCTGTAATCACAAATTCAAAACAATATTCTGACCAATCAGAATACTGCTGGAGAACTCACAATATTTTTGAGTTATCCAACAGCAATTTAATTTTTTGGGCGTAGTATTTGTTGTTGCCCGCCTTTCTAGTCTCCGCCTTTCTAGTCCCCCTTAATACTGCCTGCTATTCAGATAAAATCTAATTTGTAGACAGCCCCTAAGTGGAAGAAACTATCACTAATCTAGCTGGAAAATAAGGAATGGACGGCGAGCATTGTTTTGAATTCAATGACAATGAGTCAATATAAGCCAGAATATTTAAATGAAATCTGTAATTACATTCTTTGCAAATCAAAGCTGTGAACAACAAATGCCCTCTCCAATTAATATAACAGGAAAGATAATATAGCTTTCCACGCCTCTCCTAATGAGGTTTTAAACATGTGGAGATTTAGGAGCTGTTTATATGGTCCCGCTTACCCGGAATTCAATGGCAATGAAGTGTGAAGTATTTTGAGAAATTCAGAAATACTTTTTCAGCCCTAAACAAAAATTAGATAACTTTAAATATTATTTAAACGAAATTAGGAATGCATTAGAAGTTACGTCACTAGTGGAAGAAGACGATTAATATCATTCAACAACATTTGTTTTTTGTCTAAAACATGGAATTTCATACAATTTGTAACAAGCAATTTTGTTAGATCATGAAATGCAACTTATTTCAATTGCTCAAAATACTTCACACCTCATTGAATCCCGGGTAAGCAGGGCCATATAAACAGCCCCTAACACTGATCACTCTTGCTTTACATTAGTAATGATAATTTATGTTGGGTTGTTTTCGATTGACAATGGGAGCAGGCCAAAACAAAACCAATGTTCATGATATGAAGGCAAAATGGCTGAATTTTGACTGGAATTGCATTCATATTCAATGTCGTATACACAGAACTGTCAGCCAAGGAAGGAGTATCTTCACCATTATATATTTATTACAAAATCACTTTTCATCAGTAATTGTGAAGTCT
Source organism: Paramuricea clavata (assembly GCA_902702795.2). NCBI lineage: Eukaryota > Metazoa > Cnidaria > Anthozoa > Malacalcyonacea > Plexauridae > Paramuricea > Paramuricea clavata. The sequence goes on from CACRXK020002284.1 coordinate 43,215, forward strand.
TGTGAGTATTGACAGTTTATTTCATTTAGTGTTGTAAACATTAATTACATAATATTTTGCCCCCGGAAGGCCCCCCTCCCCCAATCTTTTGATGCTTCCTACGCCCCTGTGGGCCACAAATAACCAGAACCTCTTCTATTTGTAAAATTAAAGTTGTTAAATTTATGTTATGTACCTATCAATGTTAACATTGAGGGGAGAGAGGTTGGGCAAAGGATGGGAATTAATCAATCAGTTGATCAATCAGTGTGTCCCATGGATCGGGATTTGCTCTTTTTTCTGTGTGGCCCAAGGGTTGGGATTTTTGACAGACTAACACTGATCTCAAACGAAATACTGAAGAAACCTGAGACGATTTTTGAACAAACTGAAGACTGGGCACTAGTTCATCGCTCGCCGTCTCGCGTGTTGTTTTGACATTCTAGAAATATGGAAATTTCTGGACAAGAAATAGACTCTTATAAGCCATTTTATATATTAATATCGATTTATACTTATAAGTTAAAAATTAACATTGTGTTATTTTGAAAAGTTCATTATATTTGTAATACTTTTTAATACCGCTGAAGGTATTTGTGTCATTTTTGTATCTGCGAAGCAGATATATATGCTATCGCAAACGTACCGTACTGTTACCGTACCGTACCGTACCGTATGTTAACAGATAGCCATTCAGCGACGAGCTTATATAATTTAAGCTATTTTATGCCAATTTAAGCCAATCAGCGATTCGTTTACATCAATTGTTTACATCGTGCCCGCATCTAACCTGCGAACGGGCATACTTTAGCCTCGTCAGGCCTCGTGTATAAATCGTGTTATTGTTTCAAAAATATCTTTATATTTTTATCAATTTATCTCGAATTGGCTATCTTTTTTTTATTCCGAAGTTATTTATCAACATGGAATCTTATCCTCATCTGGTAAGTAGTCAAATACCACATATTATATATTTAAATACCAAATTTGTGCAAATATATGTCCCACATATTTTATAATACATGAGTTCGCCAGTTCGGCAAATATTTACTATACTATCTATAGTTAATATTGCCGTATCTTCGGCGTAGAGTTTATATGGAAATAATATGCACTCTGGAATTTTTTTATTAATATATTACACTGCATAAAATATTGGATATTTTCGAGGATATTTTAAGCCATTTATCAACATAGTTCACAAAAAGATTTATACAGTATTAAAAACAATCCTTCTGTGACTTCTGTAATATTTTAAACAGTGAAAACATTCTCAGGAGATATTGAATATTAAATCCTGGTCCTGTATATTGACTCCATAACTCTGTTCAAAACAACAGTCCAACCATAGGCAGCCCAATGTTATGGTTGCCTACCTGCACGCGGGCACAGATTAAGTATATACCAGGGGCCGGTTGTATCAAAGGCGTTTAAGTCGCTAACCACCGTTTAACTCGCTATCCGCTGGATAAAATTTAAACGCTCGAGAAATCGCGTTGTATCAAGCCCGTTTAGGGCTATCCACCGGTTAAATTTTGCCTATCCACCGTGTAA
>CACRXK020002285.1:5000-23044 GCA_902702795.2 Paramuricea clavata
TAGGGAGACAACCAGTAGGGCCACTTAGGGGAGAGAAAAGTGGCACTTATTTAAGCTAGGTTCTAGGTGTTTTACGCGGCCAAAATCATTATTCTGTAGTACAATTTTATAGTGGACTGCTGCCGTTTACTGGCTGCCAATATGTAAATTAGGTTGGCAGCCAGTAAACAATGTAGACACTTTTTTACGCTGAGTGGCCCTACTGTACTTTTCCTATACTGTGCCAGAACTAACACACTGGTTGAACACGTCCAGGATGCGCCCATATCACGTCACGTATTTAAATGCTCAATCGCAAAACGAATTTATTGAACTCATTGGTCACGAGGTTCAACGGCGCATCGTCCAAGAAATCAAGGATGCAGGTATGTACTCGGTTATGGCAGATACGACACCAGATGTATCACACAAAGATCGGCTTGCTATTGCCTGTCGTTACGTGGATAAGATGGGTCTGCCCAGAGAACGTTTGGTGTCGCTGACTGAAGCCGTGGACAAGACTAGGGAAGGTGGAGCAACCGAGATTATCGGATCTCTAACTAAACAAGGGTTGAATCTGGACGAACTGTGCTTTCAAAGTTATGATTACACAGCATCAATGTCGGGTAGGTTTAACGGTGTGCAAAAAAAGCTCCAGGACAAGCTCGGGAAAAGTGTTCCATACATCCCATGTTTAACACATCGTTCGAACACGGTCATAGAACACAGTTGCAAGGCAAGCCCAATTATCACAGAACTTTTCAACGTTTTGGAAGCACTTTATGTGTTTTATACGGGTCGCACAAAACGCATGTCTTCACTAGAAGACTCGATTCAGTCCATGAAAGTAGACGATCCACTGAACCTAAGAAATCTCTCCAGAACTCGATGGACAGCTCGCGCTGAGTCCATAAAGTCTGTGTGGATCTGCTACGAAGCCATCCTAGACAGCCTTTCCAACCTGGAACAGTCGGATGACGGTACTGCTTCTGGTTTGCGTTCCAAGTTGCTGCGCTTTGATTGTATTGTGTCAATTATGTTTATGAAGAACATTATGTACACGACCAAACGAATGACGGAGACACTTCAAAGTGAAGACCTCAACGTGATCGATGCCATAACTATCGTTCAGTCGACAGTAACTAACCTACAAAACGTCAATGACAACATCGATGGAATGAATAAAGAAATTCAAGCGGCTGCATCATTTGCTGAGAAACTTGGTGTAGATGTTGGTACCGATTTTCTACGATATCACCGTCAAAGAAAACCCTCAAGGCGAATCGATGACAACCCCAGTACAACTGCAAATTTAAACGTGGAATCATTCTATCGAAAAGAATTTAAAGCGGTTTTAGATACGCAGATCAACACGTTTACGGATGTCCTAGAGAACTGTGTTGCCACAATCAAACCTCTGTTCCAAGCCCTACAACCAGGTCAAGAACCATCTTCAATTCAAACCTTTGAAGCTTTGGCGAAGTTCCATCCCGACAAAGACAGACCAGATCCAGATGCTCTTATGTCTGAAATAGAGACGTTTAAGTTGCACTTGAAAACGACACATGAAGAAGATGCTAAAGATATTTCTAGCGCCGCAAAAAAAGCAGAGGAAATGAAGTTGGTGTTCCCTTTGACCAACAGAGCTTTTCGTCTGGTTTTAACTGCCCCAGTGACTGTCGCCAAGGATGAACGAACTTTTAGTAAGTTAAAAACAGTGAAAAACTTGTGCAGATCAAGAACTAGCGATGAGAGGTTAGAGGAACTTATGTTCATGGCTTGTGAAAAAGACATCACGGATGAAATACCTGTACAGAATCTAGCCACACTGTGGGCTAGTTTGAAATCAAGGCGAATTACCATCGGTCCGGTGTAAATTGAACATATTTTAGTTACCTAATTAGCCTACTTTTTGATTTTGTTTGTCTTTTAGTTGTTCAGAACAATCACAATATTGATACACCATGTAAATAAAAACAATTCTTAATATATATTAAAAATTACATTGAAATATTATTGAAGTGATTATCCTAACCACGCCCCAACCACGCCCCTGCCAAGTCGCTGCCACGCCCACTTCATCGGCAAAAGTGAGTCGTGGACCCCCCAAGCACATAGCCTTCGCTACGCCCCTGTACCCAGGGCTAGCCGCGAGTTGAAGGCGGCGACATAGCCCTTGGTAAACGCTGGTCATGTGACTCCAACATTATGTAATTATTACTTTTTTGAACCGGGGGTGAATGCTAGAGGTGAAACTTGAAGACCAACAGTTTTTATCTCCAAAATTCTTCAATCTTCCCTGTGAATTTTGCATTTCAAGCTTTTCTCAAAGTACAGCGATCGATCAAATGGATCAATACTTTCTGTAGAAAAAACTCAGTGAGATTTGTTCGTATGTGACATTCAAAAGACTTGGATATCGCTCAAGATGCTCGATCATTGCACAGCCACAGGTTATGGTTTAGTACTTTGTTCAGTTTGTTGTGACTTGCAAAGCAAATAAATGCAAATTCAACTTGTATAATGACTAAAAGTTGGTTTGTAGAAGGACAACTGATACAAAAGATATGAATACTTCGGCTTCAACCTAGGGACAAGTTCATGAACATCCGTAATATATGGACATTGATATTTCACCATCATCGTAGCGGCGTGGTGTTAAGCAGCATATAGCAAATCTAAAGTCTGAGACCAAATTAGAGACAAGAGTAGTATATATTAACTTGGTAATTGAATTTTTTATTTATAATTACTATTATATCCTTGTGGCATACAGCTATTTCAATCAAGGTTGTCCCCGAGCAAAGCGGAAAAGTCGAATACGAGCGCGGAAGGCTTGCTGGGAATCCCTAACTGAAAACCATTGATTTATATGCAATTTCCAGCAAGCCTTTCGCGTTCGTATTCGACTTTACCACTTTGGTCGGGGACAATTACCTTAATTGAAATAGCTGTATATCACTTTGAAATGTTCCCGTTATCAATTTACGATGATTTGTAAATACTCTTTTTTCAAGATTTCATGAGCGCAAGTCATTGATGAGTGAATTTATGTCAAGCTCACGAAGAATGTCTTGTTCAGCACTTAGTAATATCAGGTCGTTCAACCGTCTCTGACCCATGGTGGATCTGTACGAGTTCTTTATGTAACGCAATATTGAAAAAGATCTTTCGCCAGAGCAATTCGATATCATAAGAGAAAGATAAATACGAAGTGCGACTTCTATATTTGAAAATACTGTTTCTAGTTTGTTTTCTAATATGAGCTTGTACATCCGAACCTCCGGTGATTCTAGTTTCATTGCATCATTGTTTTCGAATTCCATGGTTTGATCATGCTCATGCAGCTCATTGTCATTGTTGAATGACATATCTTCATCATCACTTGGAGTTGTAGCAACTGGTGAAGATGGCGCTGAAGAATCCTCAGATGGTGCGGGCGAGGAAGGGATTTCAGAGAGGACTGGTGCTTCTACAGAGCTTGACGAATCCAAGTATCTCTCGGCAAGCTCGGTTTTCAGGAAGGCAGAGAACTGTAATAGCTCGTCTGAAAGACTCGGCTCAAGGTCACCTGGGTAAATTTTACAAAGCTGATTTGCACTCAGTGTCAGTTTGTCGTCAGGTAGCTCCTTCATAGTTCTCAAAAATCCAAACCTTGATGTAACAGTGGCGTATGCTTCCTTACGTTTCTTCAACTCAGCAACCAAATTATCGATAATAACCAAAAACGTTGCCGTTCGAAACTTATCGGCAGGTGTAAGTTCTACTTCCGGAGCTGATCCTGGTTCATCATAACGACGATTCCGCTGGCGATTTCGTTTCATTTCGTCTTCGTAATGTTCGCATCCACTGAGCAATTTTCCTTCAGCCTCGAACTGCTCAAATTTTGGTCTCATATTTTTCACGTACTCTTCCAGGGATTCATAAATAGCAGCAGCCGAGTTAATGTCTTGATCCGCGGATTGAAGCAATTGGCTGTTACTGTTAAAACGCTTCAAGATACGGTGCCATACCAGAGTAAGTATGCCAGTCTCCAAACGATCCATATTAGAAGCGTGATTAAGAGCTTCTTTTCAAGTGTCTCCCGTCTGCTCTGGGTCTGCAGCAATCTCTTTCAATCCAGCTTTGATTTCTTCGTAGCCCTTGACCACGGCTTTAACAGCGGCGGCATGCGCTGACCAACGAATGAGTGTCTGACAGACGTTTGACTGTGGGCAAGCCTTTTTTCTTCAGCCGATTATGGACTACTTTCCAACGGTGTGTTGAAGCGACGAGCAAAGAATATAAACCTTGGACAAAGCCAAAAAATCCGACAGATTCCAGACAGCAACTTACTGCTGATTGGCCGACTAAATTGAGAGAATGTGCGGCGCAAGGCACATACTCGGCAAGTGGGCAATTTTGGTGAATAACAGCTTGCATAAATTATAATTAATAAAATAACATCATATACTTTTAGCCTAAATCGCGACGCCCTGGAAGGCGCGGGGCCCGTGGCTTATGCCGCATCTGCCACTGTGTAAAACCGGCGCTGGCGTACCTTTCGCTGAACATAGCTTCGGCACAGAATAAAGATCAGTAACAGAAGGGCCACTCAGCGGTGCAACGTGTCCTCGTTTTTTTATGCAAAAATATGCAGTTTACTCGCCAGAAGGCGGAGCAACCAGCCAGTACAGCGTGTTTATTGGCCAGAAAATGTCATTGACTGGCTAGGAAAATGGCGGCCAACATGCGTAATACGACATGCGCGAGGACAGAAACTTCAAAGCTTCCGATGTAATTGGCCCTTCTATATGGATCTTTATTATATGCCTTCGGCCACGGTACAGGGGTAATTTGATCTTTGGAATCGGTTTCCGACGTTTACCGAGTGCTAGGATGTAAACATCGCCATGTTTCCGGTCGAAGCTCTCGCTAAAAATTTAGATATTCTGAAATACCGAAATAAAAGATGCAAATCTGTATATACAAGCTTGAATTTGGATAACACTCTAAATAGATAGATAGTGGATAGATAGATAGATAGATAGATAGATAGATAGATAGATAGATAGATATAGATAGATAGAAAGATAGATAGATAGATAGATAGATAGATAGATAGATAGATAGATAGATAGATAGATAGATAGATAGATAGATAGATAGATAGATAGATAGATAGATAGATAGATAGATAGATAGATAGATAGATAGATAGATAGATAAATCAAATATCGCAGCCAAAAAAAGGCTGAATTACAAATGATTTACAAATGATATGAAATAAAATACTAAGTTCATTATTTACAGTTATTTTTGCTTAATTAAAATATACTAAAAACTACTGAACGTCACTTTCCAATTCACGAAGCCAAAAAATGACTGAATTACAAATGATTTGATTGATTGATTGATTGATTGACTTTATTCACACTCCCCTAAAGGGGCTTTTCAGTGACAAAAATATATATACATATCAATTAATTACTATAATTATACATCAGATCCTAAATTCATATAATAAGATCACGCAATTACTTTATACACAAACACAACATCAAAATCTTGACAACAAGATTAACAACAGCAGCATACAACGTACATCAACATCATCAACAACGACAGCAAAAACAACAACAACAACAACAACAACAACAACAACAACAACAACAACAACAACAACAACAACAACAACAACAACAACAACAACATCAACGACAATAACAACGACAACAGAAAAACATACAATTGATATAAAATTATTTAATTACAATTCATTGTTGCTTAATTAAACTATTACTATGCTAAAAACTACAACGGTCAACGTCCGCACTTTCGCTGCTTGACTAGGTATAAAAGATTTTTTTAAAACGGTCTGTTTTGATTAAAGGGGAAGTCAAGTCCGTTCTGCGCATTGGTTCTTCTCATAACAATGTGAGGACGTCTAATGTGAACATTGCCCAAATTTCGAATGTTTCGAATTTTTCTGAACATAAACTCTATTTCATATTCATTTAGAAACATAGCGAACCAAAATGGTATCAGATATTCAGCAGTTCAACTGAATGTAAAGAAACCGTTTGTTTACATTACGGACTTGACTTCCCCCTTAAAGGAAGTTCATACTTTCTTACGGTTCGAAGGCTGTCAAAAGACGTATTTAATTAAACTAGGTGAGAGATTCTTTAATTTATGACTTGGATCTTGTTCAATTTGTTCAAAAAGCTTTATACATGAATATTCTCGTCTGTCATAAAGTGATTGTAAATGTCTCTGTTCCAAGGCTTCTTATACCTCGTTCCAGGAAAAATTATCCTCATATTGCACCAGGGCCCTTTTTAAGGAATTTCCCGTGGGGGGGGGGGCATTTTTGAAAAGGGACCTTTCTGTGAGATAATATATTAGAGGGGGACTAGCAATGGCTGAAGGCCACGTGTGTGGCCAATATACCACGCATGAATGGGGGAGGGGGGGTCTGAGGATGTGCTCCCCCAGAGAAATCAGTTGAAATTTGAATCCCGGAAATGTCATTTCCTGCATTCAGAGCATCCAAATTAGCTCCAAAATGTATGGTAACTATACTTGTATTTGAAGTAAAGGAAAAAACGCACAAAAAGTAAAAAAATAATTAACCATCATTTATCATTACTTATTAGAGGAGGATAGCAATGGTCACGTGTGTGGGGTGTACTCCCCCAGAAAAGTTTTGAAATTTGAAGCACGGAAATGCAAATTCCTGCATTCTGAGCATCCAAATTTGCTCTAAAATTTATGCTAACTATACTTGTACTTGAAATAAAAGAAGGAAAAATACACAAAAAGTAAAAAAGAATATTAACCGTAATTTATCATTATTTATTAGAGGGATAATCCCCAGAAATTTGAAACCCGGAAATGCTATTTCCTGCATTCTGAGCATCCAAAAAATAAAAAAATTATTAACAATAATTTATCATTACTTAGTGGTGGAAACACGTGACAATTTAAATCGATTTTGTTAAACAAGGACAAAGCCTAAAACTTACTTTCCGTTTATCTATTTGTTAATCTTAGCTGGTTTGTTTGTATAATTTTAGGAAAAAGCGACTTTTCCTGGGGAGGGGGCAAAATGTGATTTCGTGGGGGGCACAAGGGAGGACTGGGGGGCATTTGCCCCCCAGCTTGTATGTTAAAAAGGCCCTGCATTGCACATCTTTGTACTAGTTCTAAATCGTCGGACAGATATGTAGGAAGACTTGAATGTAAAACTTCACAAGCATATTCCAGAATCGACCTGGTACACGCATTATACTGAGAAACCAATTGGATGTTTCCTATCAACACCAGCACGTCGTATAATTGTTTTAAAAGATACAGTCGTTTTGAAGCCTTAAGAACAACGATTCCTATATGTTTATTCCATTTTAGGTCGTCTGTTAACGTCATACCTAGAATTTTTGCTGATTTTACAATTTCTAGGTGTTGCCCGTTAATAATAATTGGTTCCAAAATGCATTCAAGTTTGACAAACTGAATCCTCAATTCTTTGCATTTAGTTGGGTGTAGGTGTAATTTATTTTGATCAGACCAGTTCACACCCCTGTCAACAATTGGCGGTAAGGCACTGTTACCGAACCTAGGAATAACCTCAGCTATTGTAGTTTCGTCAGCATTCCACATATCCTTTAAAGAGTCGCCCGAAAGTCGAAGATCATTAATCATAGCGAAAAAAAGCCACGGACCAAGTTTAGTTCCCTGTGGGAGAGCTGCCGGGACATGCAAAAAGTCGGAGTAGCAATCAGAATCAAGTTTCACTCGTTGAAATCGATTACATAAAAAATCGACTATCCAATTTAAAACTGTTGGTTTAATACCATATTTATGAAGCTTCGCAACCAAAATATTATTATCAACCAAATCAAACGCTTTCCTGTAATCCAATAAAATAACCCTAACGGCGGAACTTGTTCCGTCAGTAGCAGCCAACCATTTGGCGTCAAAGATATCGATCTCAAATCTTTGTTAAAATCCTCAATATCTTGAGCCTTGGGAAGTGGTGCTATATCTGCCATTTTCCATACGCCAGAACTTTGCATTCAAGAAATGAGGAGTTGAGAACATCCGCAACAGCTGGTGCGATTATATCAGCATACGTCTTCAGCAACCAAGCCGGTAGACCATCCGGACCATAGTGTCTTTGACTGTGACTCGAACAGGATTATTACGAAAAAGATATGTTGGAAGTGCCCGAAGTTATGTTCGGCGAAAGTATGCCTTGGTAATACATTGTTTACATTGTTCGGTAAAATTAAGGTGTGAAATATGGTATCGCTTGACCTCCAAAGATTGTAAATCGCTATAAAAATTAATGTTTACATTTTACTGAATAGGAATCTATCAATAGGAATTGTTTCACGGAATTGAACGGTGGTATTTTCATCAGTGTAGCTATATAGCATGCACGGAACCAAATATATATGAACCTCCAAAGTAAACTGACGATATCGACCTGGTTTAATTATATGCGCAAGCGAAAAAGAGTATGCCTTCAACTACAAACTTTCATAAACCAACTGCTCTTTTACTGATCTTTCGTATGCCTTTAATTAACTAAAATATTCCGCACATGCGCAGTCTAGACACTGTCACACGAAACATTTTCACTACATGGTGTCTCGTTTCCTATGATGATATATAACATACAATACCGTAACTACTCGTACTTGAAATAAATTCTTGCAATATGGCGGACCCGCCGAATATAAACAAGAAATCCGCAGATGAAAGAACTGTTCGATTTAAGACTCGAGAAATGACAGCAGACCGTATTGCGGCAAAAATTGAAAAAATCTTAAAAGATGGTAAAGATTTTCGCAAGCCAAGGACAAGGAAAAGAAAAGAAAGCGTCGTAAGATTTCTTGATAATTGTGGAAGACCAATTCCTGGCCCTGGGAGACGTCGCCGTCAAAATGGGCAGAGACAACGTCTAGAAACTAGAAAGGGGCATCCATTAGAAACTTGCCATGGTAAAGTACATTATTCATATGTTTATTAACGCTCGTGTAACATATTGTATTGTATATTGTAACTCATATGTGCTACGGTGAGTGGTGTCGTGGTGAATTGTTTAACTGTAGTTCTAGTATTAAAATACAGAAATAGTAATACACTGACTCAGTCTGACTGTGACCCACTGACCTATTAAAACTGTGATCATCCATATTATGTAGATATACCTGCAATGGATGGGGATAATTTTGAAACTGATCCTGATGAGGCAAAGGGTTTACAAAATATTGAGCACACTGATCAGTCACCAACAGGTACCAGATCTGTTTATTAGCATTTTATTTAGCAATTTATTAGTATTTTATTAGTATTCAATTTAGCAAATCAAATTAAATAATATATGAATATTAATTACAGTATTTAAGTCAGTTTGTTTACATATCAGCTTGGACATGTGTTTCAGTGATGTACAGATGTATGTGATTAGGAAAGATGTATAATTTTAATATGTAGAATTTGTTTAAAGTTCATCAAATAAGGACCAACATTAGTGCTTGGTGTTGTGAGTAGAAATGGCACATTGCATTTTTAATCCGTACACGGATGGTGGGGGCTGGTGGTGAGGACCTTCAAATTTTAAAATTTTAGACCTTCCCTTTAATTTCCAGAAGCAAGGTTTTTCATGGGGGTCCCTTGAAATGTCCAAGCAATTCTTGAAAGCTGCCCCCTGGAAATGCATTATTTTTACCCCCTCCCTTGGAATTTCCGGGCCATTTGGGAGATGACATCCCCTTTGCCTGGAATTTCCAAGGTCCTCACCCCCCGTTTACGCATTAAAATGCAATGTGGCAACACAGTTAGTAGACGCCAATAAAGTATGTGTACGATCCCTTTTTCCAGATGATGATTTATCAATGTTAATTGAAGAGTGTGAAAAGTTACTCGAAGTGGAGAAAATCAACAAGCAGCAAAATATATAAATGCAACTGGAAAAAGAGAATGGTGAATTGTTCAACTAATTGGAAATTTCATCAGTGCGCGAAGCGCACGCATTGAAATTATAATTTCATGAGCAAACCGAAATAAGATATAATAGCGTATTCTCCCCGGCTTCCGGTTAACTCAAGCCCTTCAAAGTCATAACGAGACCCCCAAAAGACTCGTTCCCATGCTTCCCCTTCCTTCTCCAAAATGGATTGGAGTTAGAGAGCAAAACAAACGAGTCACAATCTAAAACAGGAACCTTTAATTTATTATACCGTTTATAATATTGTTACACTGTTGTAATACACCGTGTATAAACATCAATATCTCAAACAGGTAATATAAACTTTAACATGTACTTTAACATGTACTTTAACATGTACTTAACATAGTTCATAACATAGTTATAACATTTCACAAGAATCTGGACATCGTCACTTCACTCCTCAGTTGCCTTTAGCACCTAGAGTAGCAAAGCAAACCGAAATAAGATTGATATTAAATAATACGAAATTGGGAGTGGCAGGGAGGGACGCTATTATATCTTATTTCGGTTTGCTCATGAAATTATAATTTCAATGCGTGTTCTTCGCGCACTGATGAAATTTCCAATTTCATTTCACAAACCTCCATAAGATATAATAGCGTATGTTCAAAGCATTCCGACCTGTTTGGAATACTGTTTCCTGGAAATCATCCTGCCCAACTGTTGCCTCAGCAGTTACATCCCTCAAATAGTGCCTTTTAATAGTGGATTCCTTCTTCCACTTAGCTTTATTCATGATTTCCTGACACGAGAGGCCTTTAGCCTTGGCTTTAGAAGTAGAGGCACCCCTGGTAGAATGTGCACTAAATTCAGAGGTGTTCACACCTGCTTCACTCATCAGTCCTACCAACCACCCTGCAATTGTACAGGGCACCACCTCCTTATGGGTCTCAACAAAGCTTAGCAATAACTGGGTCTGAGCTAATACAGAACGCCACCTTTTTGTACGATCCACATAGGAGGTAATGGCTGGCACTACACATAACAAAGGGTCCGACTGGAAGGAATTAAATATCAGCTTGATTGGTTTTTGCCCTTTTTTCCGTGACTTTGTTAGTCGACCAAGCTCAAAAATAAGAGCATATATAAGTAAGCACTACATCAACATCCCACATCCTAGCGTACTTTGGTTGTGGTGGTCTGGCATTAAAACATGCATTCAACACCTGACAAACCAACTCGTGTTGCCCGACTTTCCGTCCATCAACAGTCTTATGATAGGCAGAAATTGCTTACCTATGATTATTAATTGTGCGATAGCATCAACCTTTTTCAAACATGGTTGTTAAATAGTCAGCTACAGCGGGCACAGTGGAGCAAAATGGATCAATTTGTCTTTCAGTACACCAGTTACACCACTGTGACCAGGCACTATTGTAAGCGGCTGTAGTGCCTTTGCGCCAGGAGTGGGTGCTAAGTAGCTGGGCAGTTTGTTCTGAAACTCCTTCTGCAAGTATGGTTTTCCGGAAACCATCCAGGCCGCTAACTGCAGACTGCCTTGTTGCGCAAGAGGATGCACTTGCTGTCTGGGTGATGTTAGCAAGTCCTTGAGAGGAGGCAGTAAAATGGGTTGTCTGCAGGACATTTCCAGTAGAACTGGGTACCATGCCTGTCTTGGCCAAGCTGGTGTGACCATAACAATGGTTGCCATGTTCTTCCTGACCTTTGCCAAGCAACGGCAAATTAGAGAGAAGGGTGGAAAGCAATACCCCTTCAGATCCGACCAAGGGATCTGAAAAGCATCTGTTGCTGTGGCAAATGGGTCTGGGAACCAGCTCACAAAACTCTTCATTTGGGTGTTAAGTCGGTTGGCAAACAGATCTATTTCTAAGGGTCCCCACTGGGTGTTCAGTGTTTGAAACACATGGGGATTCAATTTCCAGTCGCTCGGATCCTGATAATGTCGAGATTCCCAATCGGCTTCGTGATTGGATTCCCCCAGTAAATACTCTGCTGTTAGGGAAATTTGATTTTGTAGGGCATAATCCCACAATTCTTGGGCAATGCGCAGTAGGATTGGAGACCGTGTACCCCCCATTTTGAGTATATAGGTAATAGCTGTCTTGTTGTCCATTCTTAAATGAACATGTAACTGGGTTTTCTTTGCAATGAAGGCCCTCACTGCACAAAAGGCTGCCTTTAGTTCTAGGGCATTGATATGAAGGGAGGTGGCCGCCTGAGGAGTCCACAATCCCCTTGTATGAACCCCTTGACAAACTGCGCCCCAGCCCCTCATTGATGCATCTGTTGTTATCACCAGATCTGGGGCAGGAGCAATTATTGCTCGACCATTCCAGATGGAGATCTGATCGATCCAACATTGAAGGTCGTTACGACAGTTCTGATCGAGTGAGGCCATCGTCTCGTAGGATTTTCCCGTCAACAGACCGTTGATTTGTAACCGTTGCAGGTGTCGGTAGTGCAAGGGTGCTGGAAAAACTGCCTGCATGGAGGATGTCAGCTTCCCTATCACCTTTGCTATTGTTCTGACCGAGGACACCTGTTGTTGAATCAGATCTCGGCAAGATTGCACAAGATGATTCATTTTGGTTTCTGGTAATGACAGCTTCAACTCTAGAGAATTTATCACAAATCCTAGATACTCCATGGTATGGGAGGGCTGTAGCACCGACTTTTCCCAGTTGATCACAAAACCCAAGTTCTGCAGAAGCCACAGGACTGAGTCCCTGTCCCTTAATATGCCTTCCTGGGTTTGGTTCAAAACAATTATGTCGTCTAGATAAATTATCATCCTCAAACCCAGGCGACGCAAAAGCGACACTACTGGCTTCAACAGCTTTGTGAACAATAGAGGAGCTGGTGCTAACCCAAAGGGAAGACAAGTGAATTGATACAGTTCTTCCCCCCAGGTGAACATTAGGAAACGTCGATGCTGTTTGCTCATGGGTACTGAAAAATAAGCATCCTTGAGATCGATTTTGATCATGTAATCCTTGTTCTGAACAAGTTGTTTGAGGAGGTGCAGACCCTCCATTTTGAAGTGCTGGTATGCGATGTGTGAATTCAACTCTTTCAAATTGATCACAGGCCTGCTCCCCCCATCCTTCTTCGGTACTAAAAATACTGGACTGAAAAAGTCCTCTTTACGTGGAGAGACCACCTGAATCGCTCCCTTCTGCAGCACTCCAACAACTTCCTGCGTGATTTTTTCCTTTTCTAATTGGGTATGAGTGTGGGGAACTGGATGTCTGTTTTGAACAGGGGATTCCAGAAATGGTATTTTGACCCCCCGAGACTATCTGCAGAATAAACTGATCCCCAGTTAGACATTCCCAATTTTTCTGGAAATACTGGAGTCTCCCTGCAAGGGGTAGAGGCAAGTGTGAAATTGATGTATCTAGTCCTAGATGTTCAGCTGAACAGTCTGTTGTGGAATGCCCAGAACCTGGTCTGAGAGGTGACAGGTGTGACTCGGGTGATCTCCGCTTGACCTCGAATGTAATGAGCAAGGACTTGCCTTTAAAAGGATATCCTTTGTCTCCTCTGTAACCACTGCCTCTGTAGCCACTTCCTCTGCCCCGGAACTGAGTGGGTCGGCCCCCACCTCGGCTCTGAAATGAGGGCCCTTGGCGAAAGGGTTGGTATTTCATGACAACATTTCTATTGGCACCATTCTTTTGAATTTTCTGGTGAGGGGGGCTAGTAATATGGTGAGAAATCTCTTTTGAAGACTTTCTCAATTGTGTGGCCTTGTGGAGGGCCTTGTAGAACGTTTTGCCAAACAAGGCTTTATGAGGCTTTGCTAATGACGTCTGATGCTTCTTAAATTAAGCAAGCTTTTAGCCTTTTTCATTTCCCCTGTTAGGCGAGAAAGAACTCCCAATCGTCGTGTATATAACAAATTTACATTGGCTTGTCAAAGCAATGTAATAGACTGCTCAACCAGTTTTAAGCATGCATACAGGTCAAGTTGTGTATCGGATTTACGAGTTCTGACCTCCTCCAGTGCAAGCCACAGCTTGCCGAGGGGTCCCATAACATTAGAAACACGAGATTGCACTTTCACAAGGCTATTATCCGACTCTTTGCCGTAAGATTTGCCCATAGTTTCAAATATTTCCCCAAGATAATCATCAATCTTTGGGGTTTGAAGGCATTGAATATTCGGCACAGGGTTTGCATCAAGTACTGTTTCCTGAATATCCTTGTCTGGAACATAGGATGTAAATTTATTTGCTAAGTACTTCACCATTCTTTTGGTAAAACCAATTGTTCACAAGTTGTGTTATCCGTGTCAAAGCGCACGTAAACATCAACGTCAGACTCACTCAGACCCGGGGTCCGGTGAAGTGTCCCTTCGCGTTGCTTGTGTCTTTGGCGTTGCCTTTCGCTCTGGTGAAGATTTACGCTTCTTGCGACGTTTGTAGTCACCATCTTTACAGCTAGCAAAATCGTCTGAGTCGCTGTTATCGCTAGAACTCGATGACGAAGAGCTACTAGAGCTTTTAGAACTACTAGAGGTCTCAGAATGCCTCCGTTTTGTAGCACGTTGTTTACCTTTCAACCCAGTGGGCGAAGGTGTCAACTCGTTGTCTTCAACCGTCGCTAAGGCGTCTACAACGTTCAAGGACAACGCAGGGGAAACTTCCCTGTCCTCTGCCATCGTTTCTGTAACTTTTAAGTCAGGATGGCTCTGCTTTGTGAAGGATTGCAATTGAAAAACACTCTGAAACGAAAGACGTGCCGCGAGCTAACGAGAAGCCATTTTGGAGAAGGAAGGGGAAGCATGGGAACGAGTATTTTGGGGTTCTCGTTATGACTTTGAAAGGCTTGAATTAACCGGAAGCCGGGGAGAATACGCTATTATATCTTATGGAGGTTTGTGAAATGAAATTGGGAATCATGTCGGGAAAATATTTTTGACACTGTGATAGCTTGTGCTGCATCTAAAATCGATACCTGCTCTAGATGTTTAATAAACAAGTGTGTCATATATTGTCAAGAATCAGCCCTGATCCATATGTGCCATATGTTTTCCCATATCACTTTAGACAGCTTTTTTGGAACATAAATAACGTAGCAGAGCCACCTAAGTGACGTGATCACCCATATGGCAATGATCAGCAGTCACCTTTCTTCTAACCTGAGATCAGGCTCTACAGGGTGTATCAAAATAAACGCAATTCATCTTTTGTGCTTAATCACTTTCGAAATACTATTTCTAGTTAAACGCTTTTGAGCTTACTTCAAAGCCTGTTCTTTTCTCTTTTAAACAAACTATTATTCTTGTCTCCAATGCTAGTAATAATTGCACAGGAAAAGATTTAGTAAAACCTATCATTTTTAGTTGCTGTTTAATTATGCAAGTTTACTATGTTATTGTTTAGTGGCATATTGTAAACACTGGACTGGACTTTGGACTATGGATTTTGGACTTTGGACTTTGGACTTTCGATTTTGAAATTATATTATTTTTAAGATTTTCGTATAATTATATTAATTAAAATCTAAACAGAGAACGAAAATTTGTGCATGATAATTCAAGGTAAAATATACTTCAAAATGTTTAGGAACGAACTTTCCCTAAGTCTCATGTTAATAGTATATTTTGTGTTCAATATATAGACCACAGTAAGACTTTTTTTTAAATGTTTATTTCATTAACAAACGACGTTTCGGAGATTTACTCCATCTTCAGGTAGTTAATAGGATTACAATAAACATTTAAAAAAAAGTCTTACTTTGGTCTATATATTGAACACAAAATAAAATATACTATCAGTTATATAGGTATACCAGTGCAATTTCATAGATATAGCCTGTGCGATAACAGGATCATCTCAGTAATATTTTTTATTTAATATTTAAATTTTATTATAATATTTGTATTTATATTAATATGTATAGTACAGTTTATACTGCAGAACTTCTTCTTTATCGTATAGATAATAGATTTATAGGAACAATTGTGACAAAAGTTTCTTGGCAAATACAAAATATTGAGAAACTATCACGTGTAAGTATAAACTACACGCGGTTATTATTGCGCCTTTGGCTTTGAACAATTATTCGCCAAAGGCGAGGCCGTGATTATCGGGGAATTTGTCAAATTTGACCAATCAACTTGACAATTTTTAGGATTTGTTATATATTTATTCACTTGCGCAAAAATACTAATGACGGTATTGTGCATGTTCATCTTTGCATAATAGTTTACACCGGTTTAGCGCCTGCCTATTAAAAATAGGCTGTCGGTTTACAATGTATTTTGTCTGTGTCAGTTTTAGCTTTTCATAAATGTATTCAGCCATAGTGAACACGAAAACTCTCATAGTCATCACTCTGTACTTTATAAAATACGAATGTATGATACATTATTAATTGGTACTGGTAGTACTGATTACTAGCTTTATGATAATCTATAGTATAACTTTATGTATATATCTATGTCTATATTATTGTCTATATATGGCTCTTTTGCGTACGTTGTGCTGTGCATTAATCTCTATACTACGATTTAATACGATTCCCACCTGGTTCATCACTTGCAAATGGTAGTATTACATGCAGCCCCGGTAAACGTGGAAAATAGTTGCTACCTGAAGTACATAGACATAGATTTTTGCCTTCTCACACACAACTGAGTAGGTCTTAAAAGGCTTACTGTAGTTTACGAAACTGTAGTTTACGAAATGAAACGAAATCTGCAGTTTGCGAAATCTGTAATTTCCAAAATATGTAATTTGCGATTCTGCAGTTTGCGAAATCTGTAATTTGCGAAATATCTGTAGTTTAGGGTAAAATAAAAAATGTTCACATGTTCCGAGGGCGAGGCGTCAACAGTACAATTAAATTCTGTGCAAGTTAACCTAGTTAATTAAGAACCTACCTGACTACACGAAGTCATAATTGCGATAAAACGTTATCACAATAAATTGCTTTACTTGTATTATTTATATTTCAGTGGCAGTGTCAAATAAACTTCTTTATATAATTATATGTCTGAGACTGCAAAATGTAAAAGTTTAAGATTGAAAATACACCATTGCCAGCAAATTGATTGGAAATTTTGCCCTGACTATGGGATTTTCCCGGAAATACTTCAGATGGTCAAGTGGATCGCAGCCGCGAGGTTTGACATAAAAATGTTGGTGATCGCATCGAAAACTTTCGAAAAGGTAAACATTTTTTTTTACTTTCTGCTATATGTTTTCGCAAACTGCAAATTTGAATAGCAATCTATCTAGAGATTTCGCAAACTGCAGATTTCGCACACTGCAGATTTCGCAAACTGCAGATTTCGCAAATTACAGATTTCGCAAATTACAGTTTCGCAAAGTGCAGATTTCGTTTCGTTTCGTTTCGTTTCGTGAACTACAGTAAGCCGTCTTAAAAAGTGTCCGTTCGAATATTCCTGTCCATCTATACTAACACTTATTAATAATAACAGAAGCACTTAGTCTTAGTGATAAGGATAGCTAACTAGAATGTCTTTCAAAAATAAGTAACATTGACAAAACTTTACTGTGTAACGGAGTAAACAATTACACAACACATGAACAGTCAATAGATACATAATACAATACTCAATAGGCGCAATAATAATCACTTGTATAGTTAATATTTTGTATTTGCCGAGACACTTTTGTCACAATTGTTTCTGACAACTAATTATAATCTATTATTTATATGATAAAGAAGAAGTTCTGTAGTATAAACTGTACTATGCATACTATAAATACAACTATTATATAAAATTTAAATATTAAATCCCAAAATATTGGATAATCCTGCTATCCTACAGGCTATATCCGTATGAAATTGCATTGCTGGTATACCTATATAACTGATACTGAGTATTTTTTACCTTGTATATATTATATCATGCATGTGCATGCAGTGTAGCCAGTAGCACGCTTTTCAGCAGCAAATTTTCGTTCTCTGTTTAGATTTTAATATAATTAAACGAAAATCTAAAAAATAATATAATTTCAAAATCGAAAGTCCAAAGTCCATAGTCCAAAGTCCATAATCCAAAGTCCAAAGTCCAAAGTCCATAGTCCAAAGTCCAGTCCAAAGTCCAGTCCAGTGTTTACAATATGCC
>CACRXK020002285.1:23986-44746 GCA_902702795.2 Paramuricea clavata
TTGAATATACACCTAATTCAATAAAGGTTGTCCTTTGCAAAACTTAAAGTCTAAAACCTCAAACCTTAAACTCTAAGCGCGCAAAGCATAATGGGAGTACGATTTAAGCAGTTTAGAAAGCATATATGGAGCCCATTTCTTAGAGACATGGTAAATATTTGCCTGCAAAAACATTTCACTCACAAACAGCTGTGAATATTCAACTGCTAAGCTTGAAATCAGTATATGCTTTGCGCGCTTAGAGTTTAAGGTTTGCAAAGGACAACCTTTTTTGAATTAGCTGTATATATGTATGTATGTATATATGTATGTATGTATATGTGTGTGTATATATATATATATATATATATATATATATATATATATATATATATATATATATATATATATATATATATATATATAGAGAGAGAGAGAGAGAGAGAGAGAGAGAGAGAGAGAGAGAGAAATTAAAATTTTAAATTATATTTATTATAATTATAATTATATTCATTATTTTTTTTAATTAATTTAAATATAAACTCAAATTTTTGAAATTTAAATTTCACACAACAACCTAATTATAGTTGTGATCATTAAAAAATATATCATCAACAATAGTATAATCTAATTAGCACCAACCAATTGTTCTCATTAGCCTTCGTAGCAGGCGGTATTCGCGGGCACGAGAGAATGGGAAGCTAGAAATACCGCCTGCCCAAAAACTACACATTCTGAGTTCTCCGGCAGCTGGGTGCCGGAGCATTCTGATTGGTCAGAATGTTGATTTCGAATTTTTGATTGACAGGAGTATTAAAGATTAGAATACTTAGTGCTAATTTTAGAAGTTACTGTTGTGCTATTGTCATTTTCGTAATTGATACCGATATATCGAGTGAAAGCATACGCTAACGAAAAAATAACGAATGTATTAATTGAGATTTAAGCGTTGAATTATTTAATCTTTATCTCGAATCGGTAATCCCATCGTCTTGAAGAATGAACAACGAATATCAATCCGGCAACATTTGTCGCTTGATAGAGATGTGTTACCGTGATAAAAGTGCAGATTTGAAGATACAGGCTCGTAAATGACACTCTATTAAGCAGTGTTTTTGATAGCGATTGGAACGTCCGGAGTGGCCGAAGTTATGTTCCGCGAAAGGTATGGCTAGTCTATATTTTTGTTCAGACAATTGCGTAATTTGATAATATACGAACTCGTTCGACTTTCAAAGCTCATGTTGACATCGACTAAAACTATCGCTATGAATGAGGATATAATTAGTGCTAATTTTAGAAGTTACTGTTGTGCTATTGTCATTTTCGTAATTGATACCGATATATCGAGTGAAGGCATACACTAACGAAAAAATAACGAATGTATTAATTGAGATTTAAGCGTTGAATTCTTTAATCTTTATCTGGAATCGGTAATCCCATCGTCTTGAAGAATGACAAGCGAATATCAATCCGGCAACATTTGTCGCTTGATAGAGATGTGTTACCGTGATAAAAGTGCAGATTTGAAGATACAGGCTCGTAAATGACACTCTATTAAGCAGTGTTTTTGATAGCGATTGGAACGTCCGGAGTGGCCGAAGTTATGTTCCGCGAAAGGTATGGCTAGTCTATATTTTTGTTCAGACAATTGCGTAATTTGATAATATACGAACTCGTTCGACTTTCAAAGCTCATGTTGACATCGACTAAAACTATCGCTATGAATGAGGATATAATTAGTGCTAATTTTAGAAGTTACTGTTGTGCTATTGTCATTTTCGTAATTGATACCGATATATCGAGTGAAGGCATACACTAACGAAAAAATAACGAATGTATTAATTGAGATTTAAGCGTTGAATTCTTTAATCTTTATCTGGAATCGGTAATCCCATCGTCTTGAAGAATGACAAGCGAATATCAATCCGGCAACATTTGTCGCTTGATAGAGATGTGTTACCGTGATAAAAGTGCAGATTTGAAGATACAGGCTCGTAAATGACACTCTATTAAGCAGTGTTTTTGATAGCGATTGGAACGTCCGGAGTGGCCGAAGTTATGTTCCGCGAAAGGTATGGCTAGTCTATATTTTTGTTCAGACAATTGCGTAATTTGATAATATACGAACTCGTTCGACTTTCAAAGCTCATGTTGACATCGACTAAAACTATCGCTATGAATGAGGATATAATTAGTGCTAATTTTAGAAGTTACTGTTGTGCTATTGTCATTTTCGTAATTGATACCGATATATCGAGTGAAGGCATACACTAACGAAAAAATAACGAATGTATTAATTGAGATTTAAGCGTTGAATTCTTTAATCTTTATCTGGAATCGGTAATCCCATCGTCTTGAAGAATGACAAGCGAATATCAATCCGGCAACATTTGTCGCTTGATAGAGATGTGTTACCGTGATAAAAGTGCAGATTTGAAGATACAGGCTCGTAAATGACACTCTATTAAGCAGTGTTTTTGATAGCGATTGGAACCATGCGTTCGTTGGGCGGAACTCAGAATGTGTAGTTTTTGGGCAGGCGGTATTTCTAGCTTCTACCGCCTGCTACGCAGGCTAGTTCTCATAGACTAATCAGATTTACAACCGAAATACGATTGTAAGACATGGCCTTTTGTTAAGGTTTGTATCAGGCCTATTTATTTATTTATAGGCCTGATCGCAGGTTGGGGGAAATAACGGAAGTGCGAGTAATTAAAAAAGGAGTAATGGGAGACTGGATCCAAGTCATTTTCTGGAGCTGGTACACAGATTTGACAAATACGCGTATTTACCTTGGTGTTAGAATAGGATTTGCTTAGCGCAATGTGCTATTCAGTCCCATTGGACTCACTTCTTGTTGGACATATATTAAGCGAAATGAAAGAGAATTTCAATAATTAATTAGACCTATTTTAGTTTACTTAATGCTGTGTAAAGAATGGGGTCACTAATGCTCGAACGACCGACCTGACCTACTTTGTTTATTGACCAAGTACGAATCATATTTTGTTCATCCTATTTATTGAGTACATATGTTAGTGTGCATTGTTTTTACGTGTCTTTTAAATGAAGTTGCCATGCAGTTGGATTAGACTAGAAAGGGCTATAGGTAGAGTTAAATTACAAACAATGTTCCATCATGTAACAGCACGGTTGAAGTAGGTGGATTTATGGGTGGTAGTTTTGCAATATCTCAGTGGGGTTGATTGTTTCGTGCTGTTTCACTTTTTTT
Organism: Paramuricea clavata; assembly: GCA_902702795.2. Classification (NCBI taxonomy): domain Eukaryota; kingdom Metazoa; phylum Cnidaria; class Anthozoa; order Malacalcyonacea; family Plexauridae; genus Paramuricea; species Paramuricea clavata. Next base: position 27,201 of record CACRXK020002285.1, read on the forward strand.
TTCTTGAGTGTTTGATGGTAAAGGAGCTATAATGTTACTGTTTAATCCATAAATCCACATTAAATATACATATAATATATACACACGCTAAAATACAATCAGGTTAAAATGTTCAATGCTTATATAACCTTGGAAATTTATTGCAAAATAAAATGTTTACATTGGCAAAAGGTGGCCGCACAGGACAGAATCCCGAGTATGGTCGAATACCACGATATGATACGGATGGTAAATTTCATCAATCCACCATCTACGGATCTACCATCGGTATAATTGTCAATTCGTATCCATTGTACAGTTCATCCGTCCCAGTGGTACCATTGGTAAGATATGGTTACGGATCGTGAAAGTAATTCAGTTACCATCCGTGAACCAAGGGTCATGGCAGTTGCGTTAAACCTCAAAATATTGTCCAAAGGTACCACCGGTACGGTTGATAGCATATGGTTACGGTTTGTGAAAGTAATTTTACCATCCGTGAACCAAGGGCCATGACAGTTGGGGTACCTTTCAAAATATTTTCGAGTTCTACCAGTGGTACCATTGGTAAGATATGCTTCCGTTTCATGAAAGTAAGTTTACCGTCCGTGAACCAAAGGCCATGACAGTTGGAGTACCCTTCAAAATATTGTCGAATGGTACCAGTGGTACCGTTGGTAAGATATACATACGGTTCGTGAAACTAAGATTACCATCCCTTAAATGTTCGATATTTTGATGCGTATTGAAGGCTATATAATATACTTATATAGCCTAAAGCGATTAGCTAATAATATTAATATTTTATATAATATATATCATGAGATAATGTTTATATACTAAATTAAAGGTTATATACATATATACGGACATAATTCCAGATTGCAGTTCTGTCATACTATTACTCTTTGAGTCTTCGTTTTCGGGACATTAATTTACATTACAATTTTGTAGAATGCAATATAATGGCATGGCGTATATTTATAGAGTTCCCATTCGCTATAAATTGAGAGAGATACGTACATCAGACTGCCAGAGTATAGATTGTTTTAAAATTTAGAAAGTTTGTTCGGTGCGCGGCCGTGACAGCATAGCCGCTTCGTCAGCAGTAGAATGCACACAGGAGTCAACGGGCCTATGCAATGGACGACTGCATAAATAACAACTTTATTATTCAGAAGTTAATGTTTTTGTTTCAAACTAATATGAGGCGGTATATGAGACGGTGATTGTTTTATGAGTCATGCATTTCCTGTCGGATTAAGCCACTCAGTAACATTTATCCAGGATATGCAACAGGTCCGTCATGAAACTTTTCAGTCGTTAATCTTTTTTCCCAAAATTGTTGGCGCGGGGAGGGGGAGTAAAAAAATTTCCGGACATAATATTTTTCAGTAACTTTCGAATTAACTAACGTAATTACTACCGTAATTTGTTATTTTTTTCGGAAATATTTTGGTAAATTTAGGTTTTGAAATTATAAATTGTAATATCTTAATCTATATTTTTTATCTTTTCAATTCCAACGTCCTAATCTTAGGGACCCATGATGGCAGGGGCCCACAACAAGTTCTTGTCGGCAGGGGTCGCACAACAAGTTCCAAATATTTCTGACACAAGTATCGAATCCAGAACATGCCCTACATGCATGAATTGCTTCCTGTGTGTAAACAAAGGATTTCAAGACAAAGGGAACATAACTTTATTTTACCTCAAATTAAAACGGAACGATTTAAACGATCCTTCATAAATAGATGTCTTTTTAACTATTTTTAACTTTCTTATAATTAATTAGGATAGATCAATTTTTTAACTGTAATAATTAGGAATTTGACATTTGTAAAGTTGCACGTCTGTTGTGACTCTAGACAATAAAGACTTTAAAGACTTTAATAAAAGAGAGCTATGCCACTCAAATAGTTAATTCATTAATATTACGACAGCCATGTCCATATATAGCCCATACAATAAATATATAAGTGTGATTATGGGCGAGTTAAACTGCAATCTCCTTAATCCAAACTGTTTGGAGCGAAAGCACTAATTGATGTCTGTTCTGAATTGCATTTAACCCAACACGAATAACTTCACATTCAGGATCTTTACTAGATGTTATCATGGTTTCTTCCTCCCTTATAGTGAAGGACAGTGGTGTGGTAGATATAGGCATCAGTTATCACTCTATTGTCTTTCGCACACTAAAACTAAGGGCCCCCAAACCTCCCCCCACTTTCATTCACGTGAGAAGTCTAAAGCACTATGATCCCAACCAGTTTGCTACGGAGTTATCACGACTTCCATTTAACATGGTATTCTTCGTAGAAGACGTGGACGACAAACTGTATTTATTTAACCAATTGTTCATAAACAGACTAAATGATCATGGGCCAATTAAACACATAAGAGATAGAGGTAAGCCCCAATTCTAGGTCGACATGGAAGGTGATTAAGAGATGCATAGCTGCTAAAGAATCCACCAAACTTTGCCACAAAATAATCATAGCAAAGTAGCCGAGGATCTATAATACAGAGACGCCATCCTCACCTACAAATGCATGCATAATCAAGTACCCTCGTACTTTGGTCACAAGTTCATAAAAATAAATCAAATCCATGATCGCGCTATACGAAGCCAAAATAATCTTGACATTCCAAAGTATCGGACGCCGATCGGCCAAAGAACATTCAAATACAGAGGAACCTAAATCTGGAGCGCATTGGACGAGGAATTAAAATCTAGTGTTGATATCAACAATTTTAAATCTAAATTAAAAGCAAGACTTTTAGAAGGAAATATGCAATTTACATTTTAATCTTAGTAATATAACCAGTAATTAGTTGACAATTTTAATATAGAATAGAAATTTGTAAATAGTTTTAATTGTACATAATTACTGTAAATTGACACTGAAAAACCCGTTTTGGGAATGCCAATAACTTTAAAATTAAACTAAAAATAGGATATTGGCCTTCCAGACTCAATTGATTAAATTGAGCAAATATGACTTCCTTCCTCTTAATTTAAGGTAAAATAAGGTAAAAGGAATATCGAAAAGAGATAGTATTAAGTTTGGAGCGCACTCCGCCTTACTGAATATTAAGGATCGTTGACAGATGATACGCTATTTACTATTCAGTAAACTATTACCTCAGTTGTCAATATTTAAACCCAGCGTCAAAACCTACTATTATTAAAAACTTTATTTAAAGAAGGTTAATTTACAAGGAAATATGCCAATTTAGCTTTCGTTAATCTTCCACTGGACCTTCTAAAATTAACTATATATTTAAATATATTTACATGAAGTACAATTTACATTCCTACAGACTATGCAGTATACATAATTACATATTAGGGACCGTTCATTATTTATACCTGGGGTTGGTACCGAAGAGAAGCGAAAAACACTCAAAGTTTTTTACCCAACCTTGACATTGGTCAAAATAATTTGTTACTGTACTTAAACACACAAGATTATGGTGACGGAAATCAAGTTGTGTAAATTCTAAAACCTTTCTCAAACTCACTGAGTGTGCCAAAGCAATCATGAAGGACTCTATCATTGATCAGCAGTAACGTCAATCACTGATGGTCTATTTTGGTACAGAATGTATTGTATACATTTATCTTCATATTTTCCAATGCATGGTATAAATTAATCAGAGTTGCAAAACCTGCTCAAATTTCTTCAGGGTAAAATTTAAAGTTTGAAACCTTCCTCAAAATAAAGTGAATAAATAATGAAATATGGCTTCATCAAATAGCAATATGCTAGAGTATATATAAACTTAACTGATTCTGAAAGCAAAAAATTCGAAAGAGATGTGCCGTTAAATGCAGTACATGATTCTAATATATAATTTGCTGTATTAATTGATTTATACTTTAGACAAATTGGACAGTCCTTACCGACTACTTCTACATCCTATATGACATATTGAATATAAAAGAATATAAAAAAAAATCATGTACTTAAGATGTGATGGTTTCTGCATCTGTAATAAAAAGCACAGCGGTACACAAGTAAAAATTGAGAAAATCAACAACTTCCTCCCAGTTGATGTTGACAGGTGTGAACAAGGTTGTGCTGCCCACTATGAACAAGTTGTCAACAAAACTTGAAACAACACTGTTGACAAATTGTTCATAGTGGGTAACACAACCTTCCTGTCGATATCACTGATCTAGAAATACTCTATATCAACTGACTGAAGTTGTTGATTTTACACCTGTACACATATTATATAGAGGTCAGTGGTAAAACCATGACAACAACTACAACATTCCAGAGGTGGTATTAGTCAAGGACCTGTATATGAGTTTGTATGCATTTCATTTAGGACAGATAATCTCAACTGTTTTAGGGTAAGTTTACCATGACGGTCAACATGGTAACGCTGCCCGAACCCCAATTCGGGACGAAACATCCGAAGCCGACCACACCCAAAAACGACGCTTTCGCCATAGTGCTATCTACCAAACCATACAAGCTTTGGCTATTCTGAGGTGCTTATATGGTTCAGAGGTGGTGCTTTTAGGGGTGGTCATTGGTAAGTGTGAAATGCCTAGCACTGATATTTCACAAGAAAATGACCATGCAATACTCATAGTCAAATGTCAATTTGTGGCTTACAACTTCAGATAAACAGCAGTGGACCTACATTACCTTTTTTCCTAAATCTGTTTGATAGAAACATAATTGGTACTTCTTTAATTATATTATTGCTGTTTTGGTGTAAAATGGTTAATATTTTGTGACCGAAATAATAATTTGAAATGTACCTACCTCCTGCAAATGGACGTATTTTGCCAAATTCTCCACTTTACTCCGCTGTTTATCGCAGATGTCGTTGAAATCCTTCCAAATATGCGGTTCAGCTCAAACATAACGGTTTCAAGCACATTTTAAACAAGTTTTAACTGGGTTTCAAGTAGATCTTAGCTGTTTAACCATCGACAAGGTAAAACCTCAACTTTGTCCAAATTCGGCGCCATTTTGTCATCCCGTTCGGCTCTCCACAATTCGGCCTCGTTCTTCTTCCATCCAAGCCATTTAACAAGTAATAATGACAAATTTAACCCTTTGTTAAGGGTATTAAATTAAAAATACAAATAAACTATGCGAAATGCAGCATTTTATCACCCTGTAAGATCTTGCTTACGCTCGTGCTTACGAGTCTTTCAAAACATTCCGTACAAATCTCGTGTGGCAAAGTAGCAGGGACGTGACAGGGGGGTTGAATTTTTTCACGAAGGCTGCGTGAAATAGAGTAAAAACTAAATACAATCATACAAACGTTTGTTTTATTTCTCGAAGCGACAAATAAATACATATTATTACCTGTAATATGAACATACAAATTAAATGTTGATTGTTGGTATTATCATTATACTGCGTTTTGCATGCTTTTGCTTTTATTTTTGAAGTCTCCACTCCCCCCCCCCTGTCACGTCCCTGTTACTTTGCCACGCGAGATTTGTACGGAATGTTTTAAAAGACTCGTAAGCAAGATCTAGCCTCCTCCGCAGGCCTCTCTATGGGTTTTAGCCTGCGAATGGGTTTTGAAAAAAAAAATCTGTTTTTCTCACCACCCGATTCCTCCGTGAGATGCCTGCGCAGAAGGCTAAGCAAGATCTTACAGGGTGATAAAATGCTGCATTTCGCATAGTTTATTTGGATTTTTATTTTAATACCCTTAACAAAGGGTTAAACTTGTCATTATTACTTGTTAAATGGCTTGGATGGAAGAAGAACGAGGCCGAATTGTGCACATGATCCTATACGTACAGCCGAACGGGATGACAAAATGGCGCCGAATTTGGACAAAGTTGAGGTTTTACCTTGTCGATGGTTAAACAGCTAAAATCTACTTGAAACCCAGTTAAAACTTGTTTAAAATGTGCTTGATACTGTTATGTTTGAGCTGAACCGCATATTTGGAAGGATTTCAACGACATCTGCGATAAACAGCGGAGTAAAGTGGAGAATTTGGCCAAATACGTCCATTTGCAAGAGGTAGGTACATTTCAAATTATTATTTCGGTCACAAAATATTAACCATTTTACACCAAAACAGTAATAATATAATTAAATAAGTACCAATTATGTTTCTATCAAAAAGATTTAGGAAAAAAGGTAACGTAGATCTACTGCTGTTTATCTGAAGTTGTAAGCCACAAATTGACGTTTGACTATGAGTATTGCATGGTCATTTTCTTGCGAAATATCAGTGCTAGGCATTTCACACTTACCAATGACCACCCCTAAAAGCACCATCTCTGAACCATATAAGCACCTCAGAATAGCCAAAGCTTGTATGGTTTGGTAGATAGCACTATGGATAAAGCGTCGTTTTTGGGTGTGGTCGGTTTCGGACGTTTCGTCCAGGATTGGGGTTCGGGCAGCGTTACCATGTTGACCGTCATGGTCAACTTACCCTAAAACAGTTGAGATTATCTGTCCTAAATGAAATGCATACAAACTCATATACAGGTCCTAGACTATATTTGATGTTTCTGTACTTGTGGTTTTGAAAGGCATTTGAGAGTGAGTTAGGTCCTTAGAAGTGGGACCCAATAGCCCAATTTCACAATCAGCAAGGCAGCGAATGATCTCACTTGTTTCCGAAGCAAAGTGCTAAATTTAAACCAGGCAGTATAGTGCCCTGCATGGCGGTTTATAATCAATGGCAATGTTTGGAATGGTTGAAAATCAATAGCAATGGCAATATAATCTCAGTATAACAGATGCTTCCAATCCTGCCATATACTTATGGTTATCTTATAGTTTGTGGGAAATGACAGTGTAGATATCAGGTACGTATGTAAACAATGATTTCGATTGTAGGACCTCGATACACTTTGTTGAGATGTACTAAATCAAACTGTATTATTTTAGTCAGACTCACATCGCACATGCTAAAATTTCTTCCTCAGCTTTGTTTATAATTTTTGTGGCAGTTTACAACATTTCACCTTGGCCATATTTATATAATTATTACAATGTTTAGTTGCTACAGCATTCTTGGTTCATTTCATTTATAACTATTAATTACTCGCTTGTGTGATGTTACTCTGAGTGTATATCCACACCGGGAAGGCTTGAAAATATGCCTGGCCACGGTGGGATTCGAACCTACGACCTTTGGAATACTAGTCCATTGCTCTGCCAACTGAGCTACGCGGTCAGGTCAGTTCAAGAATGCGATATTTCGGAACTGAGTCCAGTTCCTTCGATATCAGTATAATCCAATAATCATGATATTTGCTGTGTTGGTGTAATAGGCTAAAAAATTTTATTAGTAGACCCCCTTTAAATAAGAACCTGCTTAGGCTAGAATTTCAAAACTGCATGATTCTTATATTAATATTATGATCAAATAGAGTCAAAATTAAGTTATAAGTTCATTCATTCATTCATTCATTCATACTTTATTTGATAATGCAGGTTAATTACATATGTCAACTAAAAGCTGATGTGCACCTGCGAAGTTACAATCAGTGTAGCTTTAAAGTGCATATAAGATTGGTATGGTGCATATACTGTCATTTTTAGATCATTTGTGCATAATTTATATAAATCATATACCATACCTCGCTAAAATGAGTCGCTTATCTGTTAAGAAAATAAGAACCTATTTAATTTAGAACCTGTTTAGCCTAATTTTCTGGTAAGCACCATTTACATAAGAACCTGTTTAAGGTAACTTGGAAAATCTAGGTTCTTATATGCGGGGTTTTACTGTAGCGTCGGAATCCCGATTGACCTTTATATAGTAGGTCAAAAGATATTAAATGGGTGGTTATGCTGTTATGGTAGTGACGTTCCAACAGTTTGCTTACAATACAGAGAATGGAGATTGGACGGTAATTACTTTTTTCAGTACGACTTCCCGATTTATGAACTGGGGCAACTCTTGCAGTTTTCCATCGCATTGGGAAGTAACCGTAAGTAATGTTTTGATTAAGAATCAAGGTTAAAGGTTCTGCAATGACTGAAGCTGACATTTTGAGTATTTTGGAGGACAATCCATCCAATCCAGTAGCTTTATGAGGATCTAATTGATCGAGTGATTGCAAAACTTCATCACACGTTAAAGGTGGTATCATCAGTAATTTTACTGCTAACAAAGTCATTTAGTTGTTCTAGGTCGGGATCTAGGTTGGTTGTTGGTAAGTACTTATAAACGAATGTGGAAAAATAATCGTTAAAAGACTCACATAAATCTTGTGCATCAGTAAGGGTGGTTTCACCGTCTTTAGTACCATCGATCGAGTGCGAAGTCTCGGAAACTATTAGTCCAACAAAAGAGGAATAAAAGAAGACACACTATCAAATAGGCAATTCAATTTCATTTTAAAATTCATATTTTATGACATATTTTTACTATAATATACATTACTATAAGTCTATACTGACCCTTGCGAGATTGGGCCGCTGTGGTCCTCCTGCTGAAGTACTTACTAAGTATATCATGAGTTACCTATTTAGTTTTCAAACAGTTGTAAATGTAGAACTTATCTTCTAATTCGATTTGAGTTTTGCCCTTTGCTGTTGGCAGTGTGGTGTAAACGTCAATCTCTCTATTGACTGTTACCATACATATCTATAACCCACTACTGGCGTGCTCCTTAACATACTATGATAGGTTCAGGGCCGCCCAGAGGTTGGCGGGGGCCCGGGGCACATTTTTTTTTAGGGGCCCCTATCTAAAAAAATTTTCCCGGAAAAATCTTTTTCCGGATAACAACCTCCCCCCCCCCATTTTGCCAGACGAGTACGTTGCAAATGCTTTCGAGGGACTTTAATCTCATTTTTTTATGCCAAAATTCGGTACTTAGCCCAAGAAAACAGATATCTTGTCCTTTGCGCGGAAATATTTAACACACAAAAAAGGCTGGGGCCCTACAAAAATTTTTCAGGGGCCCCCAGCAACTCGGGGCCCGGGGCAATTTGCCACCTTTGCCCCCCCCCCTCTGGGCGGCCCTGGATAGGTTTAACTAGCACATCAAGGTGTGTTAAGGTTTGATGGTGTGTCAGTGTAGCATGACACAAGGCGTATAAGATCGATGACGCAGGTCCGGTGTGTTATTAAGCACGTCTATTTTTTATAGGCGGGAAATGTTGAAGCACACAAAAACATTTAAAGCAGGAAAAAGCCTTAAATAGCCTGTGTAGCGGCTCTCAGGGGCGGGGACGGAGAGGGGAGGAAAAAAGAGGGGGGAGAGCCTGCACGAGACCTACTGTTTTGCCATTCCTGCCCACTTTCAATGAGATGTCAAAATTGGCCAATCACAGAGATTGCTTACGTTTGCAAATTTACTTGTGAAAATGAAATAATGTAGATTGCTTACAGCCTCGTACCCAGGCGCAAATAACGTACTAAAAATAGCAACACTACAGTGTTTTTATATAGATCAGTGGCTAAGATGAGCGAGCGCGCGGGGGTCCTAGCATCCCCGCGCGCTCGCTCATCTTAGCCACTGATCTATATAAAAACACTGTAGTGTTGCTATTTTTAGTACGTTATTTGCGCCTGGGTACGAGGCTGGATTGCTTACGTTTGCAAGTTTACTACTTGTCAAAACGAAATAATATATGGATGTCGGACGAAGAAAATATAAATCCCCAAAGGGGACGTCCGAAATCAGAACGTATCAAAACTACGGTGGCCCATATTGGCCAACCCTTCTCCGTAGAAACTTGCACCTTCTCCGTACAAATGTGTTGTTATTCCATGGAAATCAAACTTCTCCGTGGAATATTGCCGTTGTTCTGTCACGGAAAGCCTTTTCTCCGTAGAAATATGCAGTTTCTCCGTGGTAACACGCATCTTCTCCGTGGAAACACGCAGCTTTTCTGTGGAAACACCGCAGCTTCTCCGCTGAAACGCGTAGCATTTATGTGAAACACGATGCGGTGGCCCGAACGGAGCACCTCTTCTCCGCAGAAACATGCAGCTTCTCCGTAGAAACACGTGCCTTCTCCGTGGATGAGAACTTTCCTTGTGAATTAAAAAAGGCACGCCCCCCTGAATATTTATTGGTTTTATACGACGGGGGGGGGGGGGGGAAGAGAAAATAAAGTCACAAGTCAACAACGTGGTCAAAACATTACAAGCCAATTTTATAAATATGAATGCTTTAATATGGGCACAGATATCCAGCATATAAAATCATATTTATAAAATTGGCTTGTAATGTTTTGACCACGATGTTGACTTGTGACTTTATTTTCTCTCCCCCCCCCCCTCGTATAAAACCAATAAATATTCAGGGGGCGTGCCTTTTTTAATTCACAAGGAAAGTGCTCATCCACGGAGAAGGCACGTGTTTCTACGGAGAAGCTGCATGTTTCTGCGGAGAAGAGGTGCCCCGTTCGGGCCACCGCATCGTGTTTCACATAAATGCTACGCGTTTCCGCGAAGAAGCTGCGGTGTTTCCACAGAAAAGCTGCGTGCTTCCACGGAGATGCGTGTTTCCACGGAGAAACTGCGTATTTCTACGGAGAAAAGGCTTTCCGTGACAGAATAACGGCAATATTCCACGGAGTTTGATTTCCATGGAATAACAACACATTTGTAGGGAGAAGGTGCAAGTTTCTACGGAGAAGGGTTGGCCCGTATGGGCCACCGTACAAAACGAATGTTGTCGCGTGTGTAAAGTCTGGTTTCCATATGGTCTTCAAAAACTCATTAATAATTCATGAAGCAATTATCCAATCTTGAGTAAGAAATTAGTCACGTGCATACGTCTTTATACCAGCTAAAGAACACTTTAACAAAAGACCATTGTTATGCAAACTATATAAAGATTTTTATATAAAGATTTGACTTATTATGCAAATGTTTTTGAAGTCATTTAAAAAACTCGCAGATCGTGTTTTATTAGGTCTAAAGCCACTCGCGCTCGTGGCTTTAAACCTAATAAAACACTCCTGCTCGTTTTTTAAATAGTACGTAAAGCACCAGACACACCGGAAGCGATTCGACAACGCGACATTTCAGTTTTTGAAAGTTAATAAAACAGCCAATGAGACCAAATTTTACAAGATATGTAGGTCAAATAACTCAAACTGTTTATAGCGCTTCTAAATATTTGGAAAATTTAAACTAGGATCAAACTTATCGGCCAGTGAAAATCGAAAAATCGCGCCGCGTTGTCGAATCGCGTCTGGACCTTTATGGTCGTAAAAATAATACCTGTAAACCATATATAAATCATAGGTTACACAAAAACCTCGATGTAAATATGTAGAACCTAGGCTAGAGCCGCTCGAAAGCCAAAAATAGTTCCAAAAATGGCAGAATTTGGCCTGCAGGCCTTCTTAGTTCCTGCCCTCCCCAGCGCGAATTATATCATCGCGGAAGCGAAAGCTGCATACTTCCTTCCTTTTTAGAAATGTTGAAGGCATTAGCGCCGTGTTTACTTTAATTTAGCTGTAACATTTGCCACTGAAAATTGGAGAAGTGAAAATATAACGCTACATCATGTGTTGTCACTTAAAAGTGGCTGTCTCACTAAGAACCATGCAGAGCGTTTCAAGTTGGAAATTAGATTTCCTTTATATTTTTACCATGAACTACCTTTGTCCTTAAAGGTATTAAACTAAGATTAGAATTTCTAAATTTTTCTTTTTTTTTGAGTTATGACGAATTTTTGTCTGGACGTCAGCGACACTGAAATTTGACCCCGAAAACGGCGGTCAAATATGTGTTAAATTGTGCATCATAACTCGGAAAGTTTCCCGTCAAATTAAAAACTTTTTTCAGAGTATTGAGACATATTCTTCTTCTTTTAGAATGTTGAAAGAATTCGAATGTACATCTTATTTTAAGCCTGCTACTCTCCATCCAAGGAAGTCGGTATTTTCGTTCGCCGCACAACTAATGATTAGGTACAAAATTCAAACTAAAAATTCTCAAAAGTGCAACCTACTTGGTGTCTAAAACATTTTTAGGGTTAAAGTAGAATAATTGAAGTTATGTTATTTGCAATAAAACTTGTCGGCAAAAAGAATATGAAGGAGTGCAAGATTCATAAATTATGGCTATAAATAGCTCTATTGTTTACCTTTGTGATAATCGGAAACACGTTCAATGTTGCTCGCGGAATTTTTATAGCGACTAATATATTGCACAATATCATTGTATTTAACTCAGAAAAGTTTAATTAAATCGATGAAATGCGACGGATCGATCTTTGAGGTCTAAAACGGTTAGAAGAAAAAAATTCGTCTAGGACGCTGTAGCCTATCCCTCATGACCGGGCGGGTACAATGCCAATATCGAAAATGTGTGTTGCCGTAAAGTCACATCGAATTAATAAATCCATGAACTTGTTATTATGTTCTGTTAAAAGTTTTCCGCATTGCCTATTTGGCAGAATTTTTGTCCTATCATGCAAACCATTCAATTCATCGTATAAACTGCGACGTATACTGAGATCTGTCCTTTATCTTTAATCTATACAGCAATAATAATAATCTTACAGTAGTTTGCAGCTAATCGCCATTCTGTGAATAACTTTCAACTTCAATTGGTATTTTTCGGCAACATTTGATTTGTCTCATAATATATAGTAGTATAAATTATAGCAATAAAAATACATAACATCGTAGTTTGTATGCGGCGTTTTTGATACTTGATTTGGGTTAACGATACTGTTCCAGGCTCCTCACACTCGCGGACCAAGAACAATGACATCTCTCGACATGTCCAAGTTAGTCTGGGAGTATTTGTCCGCACCTGCACAATTTAGTTATTTATTTGGAAACATGTGCATTGTCCAATCACGGATGATATTTTATCTATGAGAATCTGTTTTTTATCATTTGATTTGAACTGAAGTTCAAAATGCGCACAAATTTTCTTTCAGCATCGTTATTTTAAAAACAGATATAGGCCCGGTTTAGACGGCGAACTTTTCATGCGCCGAATCTAATGTAAGGATTAAGTGCGACGCTGGGACGGTGTCTAAATCAATTAAGTTCGACAGGTTTTGATTAAGTTCGACACGACTCCAAGATGCGACAAGACAAGTCGTATATGCGACACAAGTTCGACATTGATTTAGACACCGTGCTTTTCATGCGCCGAACCTAATGGCATAATTATTTTTTAACATCATAATATGATTACCATATATTTGCATTGTAAATATGTCCAATATAGTGTCCTCGCAATTTGGTACGGCACAATTAAGTTTTACGTCTAAATCAGTTTCCAATATTTTGCCGTATCTACGGCAATTAGATTCGGCGCATGAAAAGTTCGCCGTCTAAACCGGGCCATAGGCTCTCAGTTCTGTTTGTACATGTCACATAAATCATACGCGTCGTGATATATAGGACGGCATACGTCTATCTCAGCAAACATTTTCCACAAGTGGTCCACAAGCATTTGTCTTTGTGCTTTTTTTATTATTATTTTATAAATTAGAGAAACTTAAAATTTGGCTGCAAACGTAATCTACCTCGAAATTTTTTCGACAACTCCCGAACGTTTGATTAAAGATTACATTTGCAAGATTAAATTGTTTGTTGAAGAATTAACGTAACACGCGAAAAATAACTATCCAGGTAGCAAGTTAACTATAAAGTTAAGTTGTTGCTTTCGTAATATAGCGTGTATTCTATTTATGGCACACTCATCAGACATATTAAACAACGATAATATATTGTACATTATGTTGGCGTGCACCAATTTAGTGATTTTAATCAAGTTTAAAACGACCAATTGTAAAGGCTTCCCGAAAGCTTAAAAAATTACAAGGCGGTGTTTGTATTCAAATATAAGAACTTATAAACACTATTTTATATTTATAATAATTGCTAATATAAATTTATAAAAGCTCCACGAGAAACGCTGAACGTGGTTCCGGTTATCACAAAGGTAAACAATAGAGCCATTTATAGCCATAATTTATGAATTTTGTACTCCTTCATATTCCTTTTGCGACAAGTTTTATTGCGAATAACAGAACTTCAAGTATTTTACTTTAACCCTAAGTTATTCATAGAATGCATGGGGATTAACTGCAAAATACTGTAATATTATTATTATTATTGCTGTATAGATTAAAGTGAAGATAAAGGACAGATCTCAGTATACGACGAATTGAATGGTTTGCATGATGGGACAAAAATTCTGCCAAATGGGCAATGCGGAAAACTTTTAACAGAACATAATAACAAGTTCATGGATTTATTAATTCGATGCGACGTTACGGCAACCGATACATTTTTGACATTGACATTCTACTTGTCCGGTCATGAGGGATAGGCTACAACGTCCTAGACGAATTTATTTCTTCTAACCGTTTTAGACCTCAAAGATCGATCCGTCGCATTTCATCGATCGAATTAAACTTTTCTGAGTTAAATACAATGATATTGTGCAATATATTAGTCGCTATAAAAGCTCCGCGAGCAACACTGAACGTGTTTCCGGTTATCACAAAGGTAAACAATAGAGCTATTTATAGCCATAATTTATGAATCTTGCACTCCTTCATATTCCTTTTGCCGACAAGTTTTATTGCGAATAACATAACTTCAAGTATTCTACTTTAACCCTAAAAGTGTTTTAGACACCAAGTAGGTTGCACTTTTGAGAATTTTTAGTTTGAATTTTGTACCTAATCATTAGTTGTTCGGCGAACGAAAATACCGACTTCCTTGAATGGAGAGTAGTAGGCTTAAAATAAGATGTACATTGAAATACTTTCATAATTCTAAAAGAAGAAGAATATGTCTCACTACGCTGAAAAAAGTTTTTAATTTGACGCGAAACTTTCTGAGTTATGATGCACAATTTAACACACAATTGACCGCCGTTTTCTGGGTCAAATTTCAGAGTCGCTGACGTCTAGACAAAAATTCGTCATAACTCAAAAAAAAAGAAAAATTTAGAAATTCTAATCTTAGTTTAATACCTTTTAGGACAAAGGTAGTTCATGGTAAAAATATAAAGGAAATCTAATTTTCAACTTGAAACTCTCTGCATGGTTCTTAGTGAGACAGCCACTTAAAAGGCTGAATAGAGATGAAATCAATGCCACACGTATAGTTAATTGTTGAGTTATATTTATCTCTACACGTTTTTCTGAAAATCAGTGCACTACAACGTTACAAGAAATACTTAAAGGTATATACATAAAATCGCTATTATCGACTACATGAAATGGGTCAAAATATTGCAACGCTGGCTGGTAAACTTTGGAACTTTGAAAAATGAGCTTTGAGTGTTAATTGCTAAGTTTAGATCCATTCTAAGTGCAAGCGAGTGCTTGCCAATTAAAATGTCAAATCAAATTTTTCGTCCACTCACAAGACGAGCTCCATATAGAAATCGAGCCTGAACTCGTACTCAAATTTAAACCAACCCTAACTCAAAATTACATCTAAAATAAACCAGAATAAAGGTCTGGGGCCAACTGGCGATTTATTTTTTGTCGACCACCCTAAGGGAGAGGCTAGTCTCGACTATCACAGCTGACTCGAAGATATTGGAGAGCTCGTAATTGCAATAGAACAGATACGAAGTTAAAGCACAGCTTTACATTACCTTGACCCATTGTCAGTTATATATTCGTTTTTTACCCAAATTAATACCACTTAAAATAAATGCATTATGTAGATTTGTTCACTATGGGATTAACCCCGGCTATATTTTACCCACGTAATCACAGCTGGATAGCGCTATCCACAGGATAGCGGTTTTTCGAGCGTTCTAAAAATTGTATAACCCGGATTAAACTTTACTATTAATAAATTAAAGTTTCTTTCTATTAATTGTGAAGTAGTTTTAAAGCTTTTCAACCATCTTTACAAAGGTTGAAAAAACTGTCCGCTGGATAGTGCTACCCGGCTTTCGCACAAGCGCGCATTCCATCTTTTCACCGCGGTTGTAAACCTAAAACTTGTCAGAATTTGTTTTGGAGTTTTCCACAAATTACTTTTACATGTCGTTGGTGTCTACAAATGCTTGTAAACCATATACGGATTAATGTTGTGTCTATATATCTAATCATAATTGCAGTATGTACTGTACTGCTGTATATATATATATATTATTAAAGTTCATCATTATCAAACGAAGCTGTTTATGAGATACATGTGTCTTAAACGAACTCGTGAAAGTGGAAACTATCTTCTCTGTAGATTATTTTCCATTCTTGGATATACTTAATTTTGATTACAAAAGCAAAAATCTCAACGGGAAATTACAGACACACAATGAGCGTCGTGACATCATACAGTCAGTCAATCATTCCCCGTGTCGCAATATTTAAAATGCAGATCCTTAACTAAGTGTGAATTCCATGCCTGTAGCTTTACGTTTTGTAGAGGTAGCCTATCTTCCGAACGGAGGTAGGCATGGCGATGTGGAGACCACTAAGTGGACCAAAGTTAGGAATGGAAAATCAGGCAGATCCAAACCCTAATACCTTTTTCATTTGGCTTAAATGATTTTTAGCCAATTAATTTTTTGAAAATGTTTGGGAATGAGAGATATTCTCCCCAATTAGGGGCTGCTTACATGATCCTCTGTGCCGATACGATATGTGAGGTGAGATAATTTTGATGTATTGAAGTCACGGTGTACGATTCAGCAAAACTTCATTATTTTCCTAGTTAAAGATTAGAGCATAATTGGGAACGAAAGCTTGCTCAAGCAGCAATGATAATCTTCTTGAACTACGAGATATTCTCGACAACGTTTGAGTTATTTTAACCCACGTTTGAACTTTCGTTCAAGCCTAGTATTTATTTCAATGTGTCAAAATCATCCTGCCTCCCATGATTCCAACCCGTCCCAGCACCGGGATCAAGTAAACAGCTCCATATTAAATAATAGGCGATAAGTGCTTCCACTCCATCCACATGGTTTTGCACTTGATTTCAGTTGTATGTTCAGAAATTTCAATTTAAACTTTTGAAGTGTACACATTTTGGCATGTAAATTTGAATTTGTGGCTAGGATCTTGCAGAATATTTTCCATCGCTCCATAATGGCGCGTGAATCGTCAACTTCTGCAGCCATGGACTAAGTATATAGAACCTGATTGTACATAAACCCTGATTCTACATAAATTATATTATGCCAAAATTATGAAATTTTTGGTGCTTTTCTTTATTAAAAAATATTAAGTAATGGAGCATGGAAATATAAATCAACAGAAGTTCCTTTACAGGTGTTTTTTTGCGATAATAAACACTCTCGCACCTAACGCACGTTGGTACGAGCTAAGTGACATTGAAAATTGTGTTCCATTGAAGACCCACTAAAGCTCAATATCTAGTAATACATGTATATAAAAGAGCAGAACGTACGTGGTGCTTTGTAACACAACAGTATATTAATACATTACGTGACACCCACTCAATCTTTAAAGTGTGAATTGACATGTTGTGTAAAATCACGTTGTGAACAGTTGGGTGGGAAAAATATTTGACACATGGGACACTGCTGTCCAGGTTCAACAAGAGCTGGTTGTACAGTGGGCGGCGGTCCTCTGCTGTTCTCGACTACCACAGCTGATTCGAAGACATTGTCTATAAAAA
>CACRXK020002286.1:7050-44736 GCA_902702795.2 Paramuricea clavata
CCCATGTTCACCCTAGGGTTTTGAAACAAATGGCTGTGAATATTTTGATGCAATTAGCCAATTAACCAACCTAGATGGATAATGTTTTAATTAAGTTTGCTTTTTTAGAGATTTTTTCTGATCCCGCAGTTGCCAACAGAATTTCAGATACAAAGGTATGTTGATATTTTTTGTTAACCCTTTACATGGCAATGCACCCTACTTTATTATTTTGCTCTGTCTAATGCCAGACGAATTTCTTGTCAAGGGGGAAAGTGCTGCCACTCAGAGGGGTTGAGCATGCATCCTGTAAAGAAATATCTTGCAAAAGTTCTTAACCCTAATCTCCTGCATATCACTAGCCTGCGGACAGGCGTTTATAGGAGACCCCCGAGGGAAAGAGGCATTTGGTATTACTATGCCCACCTGAATAAACACCTGTTCGAAGGCTAGCATATCACCACAGACACTTGCTATCATTTTCATTGTTGGCATGTTGTGTTTAGGCTAGTGGCGAAGTCAAAGCACTGGATAACTTTTATCAAATTCTTCAAAACGATCCTGATCGTGCTTACTATGGGTAGGACAAGACAATTATTGTAGTTTAAGTAGTTTAAAAATAAATATAATGCTGGATTTTTTGACAATTTTCAATGGCATTATTGCTTTGCAGTGTGAAACATGTGGAAAGAGCAAATGAATTGTTGGCTGTCGAGATCTTACTTGTATCAGATGAATTGTTCAGGTAGATCTGAGATATAATTAACCTTTACTGAATAGTTTTGGGTCCGTGCAATAGACCTTTCCCCTTATAACCAAAATTTTGATCTAGGCAAGTCTAGACAAATATTTCATCACAGCTTGAAAGAGCATCACAAAATTAATAATATTCCAAAGTTTCGTTGCGAAATGTTATAAAATGAGGAAAATAGAGCCTTGCAAAATTGGCAATTTTCATTTTGCATTACAAACGGGAAATTGCAGCCCCAACACCCGAATCGTATGTCAATTTCCCGTTTGTAATGCAAAATGACTGAAAAACGGCAAACTTCGCAAGGCTATATTATCCGCATTTTACAAGATTTTGCAACAAAACTTTGGAATATTACTAATTTTGTGATGCTCTTTCAAGCTGTGATGAAATTTTTGTCTAGATCGAAATTTTAGTTATAAGGGGAAAGGTCCATTCAACTGTAAGCTTCTGTGACACACATAAAAACACTTATTGATATTTTCTGCAAAAAGCGTTTGTTAGGAGAATGGCAGTGATTTGTTACCTATCTGCTGACGAGTGCCTTTGGTCCAGACACTGATCAGATCAGTGGGGGTCACTTTGCACAATATTGAAGGCGCGGGGGGGGGGGGATAGGTAATTGTCGACATATTACCACCTTTTGTAGCTGGGAATCTATGTTCTTTAATTTTTTGCCTTAAATTTCATACAAGTCAATATATAGCTTAATTTATAAGCCTACTAATGTTTCATGGTTGAAAAGTTATTGTAGGTATAACTTTGTTCATTCAGCTATCATTCAGAAGCTTGAATGATAGTTGAATATTGGGGGGTGACCCCCTGCCCCACCCCCAACACTGGATCAGAAGTTTTTTTTAGTGTCTGTTTCAGATTGTTTAGACATAAGCTATATGGTAACCAATGGTGGAATACTGCCTACACTACACCAGCATTAAAAGCATTAATGCTGTTTGACTATAATTCAGATATGTGTTGATATGCATATAAAATAATCCATTCGTATCTTCAGAGCAAACGATGTAGCGGTGAGAAAGCAATATGTTAGTTTGGTAGAAAGTGTCAAAGAAAATGGCGGTGACATAAAGTAAGTATAGGCTGTATAGCTGGGTATAACATAACCAGCAGGGTTCGAAATAACGTTCTGAAAATATGTCAAATTTTGTAGGCTGTTTTTTGTAAGTCAGGAAAATTTGTGCTGGCTGTTTTCCAAGCAGAGTTTAGTTATGTTCTCGAGTGGGCATACCCATAGCCATAGGCCAAGTAACAGTGATATGTAAACCAATACAACATTTGTAAGAACGCAGCAATACATTTTATTTGGTGTAGAAACAAACATTAACAAGTTCTGTGTATATGTACGTGTGTATATGTATATTGTAAGCAAGTGATCGGTAAATAAACATTTTCGCCATGCAATCTCCTATGCTTTGAAATTAAAAATCGCCAGCAAGGTCCTAAAACTAGTTTATGAGACATCCCCTGCTGGTCCAGTGTTGCGACTAGAGATGCCATTAACCCAGCCAGTCACATTGCACGCTAAATATTATTTTACTCAGTCTAACACAAGACGATTTTACATGTCTGGGAGAGCCTGGCACTCAATGGGTTAACTAACATTATTTACACTGGATAACTCTATCAGTCCTAATCTGTTCTCCATAGAGATCATGCTTTACTGAACCAGTGGCGGTTTTATTGCAGCTGGAAACTTGAACTAGATCCTGAAGTAATGTTTGCTCAATTAAACCGCATTAGATTTTTACAGCTTAAGATTTAGTATATATTTTTCCCTTTTTCAGGATATTTTCAAGTCTTCACGTTTCAGGAGAACGTAAGTTGGAAATCTTAGTTTTTTCCAACATTTTTTGCCTTAAATTCCATGCAATCCATAGCTTAATCTGTATCCCACCAATGCTTCCAGAAATTATTGGTGGGAGGGGGACAGCCCCCCAGTCAGGGGTGGATTTATAGGGGGGGGGGTGCCCAGGGGTGCGCACCCGTGTTGGCCTTGGTCAGCAGGGGTTGCAAGGGGTGCAAAAAAATCAAATTCAGAAATATGGCACAATTTTCAAAGTTTTTCCTTTTTTGAAATCAAACGGAAGCTCATAATTCAATGCCCATATTGCAGGAAATGGCATTTCTTGGGTTCTAATTTCCACCCCCCCCTAAAGAACTATCAAGAAACACTCGGCTGCTCACCCAGCACCCCCCCCCCCCTAGAAAAACCTTGCTGGATCCACCCCTGCCCCCAGTTGCCACTGTATTCTGATGCTATTTTAACTTTTTTCAGAACTGGGTCAGCTATCAGGAGTGGCGGCCATATTAAGATTTCCCGTTCCGGATATTGCAGAGGATGACGAGGACGACACCGATTCGGATTAGACGTAGTGGACTAAAGCCCTGTTTAAACGGATCCAACATTGTTGGGCCAACATCATCCAACATTGTTGAAATAATGGCCCAAACCAAATATTTTTGTCAAGACTAGGTTTAGAGTTTGAGTAAAGCTTATCTAACCAAAAAGATTTGAAAGAGAAGCAGTCATATCTATTATAGTAAAGAGTTTGAGCAAGACAACGACGACGACGTGGTTGACAATTTTTGTCTGTCTTGCACATTACCTTGCGCATTCTGAGTTTAGGGTCAGGAGTGAAGACAGATTAGAGATTCATGTCTAGCTGTTTGTGAATGCTGAGCCAAATCCTTACCCTGATCAGGATAAAACAGCGAGACATGAATCCATATCCCGCCTTCGTCTTCTGCCTTCGTTCACAACGAATATTTTGGCAAAATTCGTTGTGAACTTCGTTCTGCACGAAGGCAGAAGGACAAAGACGGGATATAGTTTCATGTCTCGCTGTTTTTTTCTGGATCAGGGCAAGAATTATGGTCAGTATTCATAAACAGCGACACATGGGAAGACACGTTGTGCAACCAACAGTGACGTCCAACTCAGTATGCGCAAGATAATGTACAGACGGCAAAAATTGTCAAGTATGCCTTCGTCTTCGTACTTCGTTGTCTTGCTAACTCTCTAGTAACACTGTTGGATGTTGATCCAACCAATGTTGGATCCGTTTAAACAGGGCTTAATGAGTACGAAAATATAAGTGAAATAATTTATGTAATGGCAACTGCGAGAAACCTTCAAGTTGCACAGGGCTCGAAGTAGGGAAAAAATATGGCCTGACAGTCTAAAAATTTTTTGGCAGGTGAAATAAATTTTAACCTGCCATTTTTATTCATTGAACTGCCGAAATGGCGATGCCTCATATGAGCCATATTGTAAAAATCAATGTTTTTATGATATACATTTTTATTGTAAACGTATTTAGTCAACGAGTTGTGGTAAGAAAATGAAATGAAATATCTCTATAGAATTTCACCTGCCATTTTTTTTTATTAGGCAGTTCAAATTTGTTCAGTTGCCTGCCATTAAAATATGGCCTGCTTTTGGCCATTGGCAACCCGCTATTTCGAGCCCTGAAGTTGCACTACTAAAAATTATAGACACAACAAAATATATATAATATAATAGTTGTTCAGAGAGCAAGTATAAATTCATAATTGTAAATTATATCGCGCTTTTTAAGCAGCATGCACTAATATCACGCTTTGGAACTGATTATTTGTTCTTCACGGCGATTTTTTAAGAAATTGAAAAAATGCTTCAACCAAAGCCAGGCTATTTTCTCCGGTGCCACGGCAACCTGGTACGAGGATGTACTCTGAAAGCCGGAATCCATAAAAAGCCGGAATGAGAAAAGCCAGAATCTTTAAAATCCGATACCGAAAAACCTCCTAATCTTTAAAATCCGATATCGAAAACCCCCCAAATCTTTAAAATCTGGAATCAAACCTCCCCGCCCCCCAATCTTTAAAATCTGGAATCAAAAACCCCCTAATCTTTAAAATCTGGAATCAAAAACCCCCGAATCTTTAAAATCTGGAATCAAAAACCCCCGAATCTTTAAAATCTGGAATCAAAAACCCCCGAATCTTTAAAATCTGGAATCAAAAACCCCCCAATCTTTAAAATCTGGAATCAAAAACCCCCAATCTTTAAAATCTGGAATCAAAAACCCCCCAATCTTTAAAATCTGGAATAAAAAAACCCCGAATCTTTAAAATCTGGAATCAAAAACCCCCGAATCTTTAAAATCTGGAATCAAAATTATATCCGGCAAATTCAAGTCCCGGATATAAAATCGTGCTCTCATTGGCTGATTTGAAACTTGTCACCAATGAGAACACGAATACACATCTGGGACTTGAATTTGCCACCCAATAGCTGCGTTCCATTTTTTTTACTGAATTAAGATTACAATGCCTCCTCTAGTGTTATTTATAATCTCTATGCTGTACAGTGTATCAAAAAAAGTATACCCTTTCAAATTTAATTATTATCGTTAATCTGAGTTCGAAAGGCTATACACACTACAGGGTGTCTCAAAAAAACCCAAAATCATTGAAATTGACGTATTGTTCGATATTCAATGCCCTAGCACTAAGTTAATCCCACGAGTGCATAAAAGATTGACATAACTGCTATAATGAATGGTAATATTCAGCGTAAACTTGTTATGTCAGGCATAAAGTACTAAACCTACGAATGCATATTACGCATATTACAATTTACGAAGCATTTTTAAATTCCCATGAGCAAACAAACGTTCACTTTACAAAGATATTTTAATTTTTTAAAACAAATTAATCACCCTGTCAAAATCCTTTGTGTTACGGCATTGAAATTCGAACAATACGTTATTTCAATGATTTTGGTTTTTTTTGAGACACCCTGTATATAACATTCCAAGCGACCGTATTTAAATTAATCCTCAAGGGAGTTCAGACCAATGCTTGCTTCTAGCAGTAGCCAATGATAGCAAAGCTTTTGCAAGCTAAACCAATCACAGCCGATACCAAACAAGGGTGTGATTTACGCATTCGTAGGAAATTTGAATATTTCAGCTCGAGCCTAGAGACATTCTGACTCGAAGTTTAGGAAAGTACAAATGAAAGTTCGTGCAAAACGTCGCTTTTATGAAACGTTTTCGAAATAAAATCTTTATGCCATGCAGAGGGAAAGGTCAGTATTAAATTTAGCTATTTTTTAGACGTTTTTCAGTTGTTCTCGTTGAGTTATTGTTGTTTTTTAAAACACGTGTCTATATTCATTGTAGTACGTTCACTGAAGCGCTTCGTTTCAACGCTTAGTCGCTTTATTTTCTCGGTGTGCCTCCCTAATTTCCTAGCAGTAATGTTCAGAAATACCCCAGCTTTGATTCCTTTAACTCATATTTAGTTCATCTGCAATTT
Organism: Paramuricea clavata; assembly: GCA_902702795.2. Lineage (NCBI taxonomy): Eukaryota > Metazoa > Cnidaria > Anthozoa > Malacalcyonacea > Plexauridae > Paramuricea > Paramuricea clavata. Next base: position 13,103 of record CACRXK020002286.1, read on the forward strand.
CAGGGCGAAAATTTGAAGAGAAAGTGAACCAATTTAAGTCGCCGACATGGTCGAAATGCCGAAGCACTTGGTAAGCGTAATGTCCATTAAAGGGGTTTCCTTCTGGTTTGTTTCTCGTTTTCAAGCTTCCCCAATACACCTAGAACGTCTTCTAGCATTGCTTTGTAGTTTAGTTACAGTATTGGTGAAACTTTTGCCCATACCGGGCGAATAGCGGACTTATTTTAGGCATGTTCAATTTCACATACAGGCGTGGCTGATATCATTTTCGAACATTTTAGCTTCTACAAACTTTTCGTTTATGTACAAATTGTTCGTTTATGTAAAAATTATTCTCTGAGAGGGAAGGCTAAGCTTTTTGAGTTTCTTGAGATGGTCTAAGTTGAATTTCATCCAATAATTTTACGAAATATAGAGATGAAATGTCCTCGTGGTTCATGCCCTAATTTTATGCATAAATGCACGCATTCATTAAAATTAAAACAAATTGAATTGGACAACCACACCATATGTTAAGACATTAAATAACTCTTTGCTGTTTTGAAACTAAAAATTCATTGTCCAATATTTTTAGACTGCCTCAAAGTCGATCATTTCGTTGGCAAACAGTATACAGCCGAAAGACCTCTGCACCAATTTGAAGAGGCTCGGCTAACAGTCGAAACAAACTGCTGGAGTGATGAAGAATGACGTTTACAGTTTCATCATATCTCATCTCATTCTCTAGTTATCGCACTTTCTATATTTTGAGTTGTGACGTCACAAGTATGAGTTGAGATAATGGCAATAACAAGAAAGTATGATATCTTGGTGAGTATTTAATAAAATTTAATGAAACTTGGTCCACTTAGTGGGTGCAACAAAGTCAACAATTTGGCTTGTTTATATGGTTGTTATGGCAGCACACTCATCCCCAGTCCCTTCTCTTCCAATTTCTATATGATCCATTTTCAACGAAATAAATAGCAATTTCTACAATTTTCGCTTATTACTATAATACGTGTAGGTATTGTGATCAGTTTGTACAGTTATAATATGTTAACATCCTCTGCAAGAGGTCTACGGGAGGAAAGTTTTGAAAGGAAGAGAAGGGACTGGGGACGAGTGTGTTGCCGTAACAACCATATAAAAAAGCCAAATTGTTGACTTTCCTGCACCCACTAAGTGTACCAAGTTTCATTAAATTTTATTAAATACTCACCAAGATATCATACTTTCTTGTTATTGCCATTATCTCAACTCATACTTGTGACGTCACAACTCAAAATATAGAAAGTGCGATAACTTGAGAATGAGATGAGATATGACGAAACTGTAAGCATCATTCTTCATCACTCCAGCAGTACTTTTCAGAAAAACAATAAAAAATGAGGTGAAAAATTCGTTGCATAGGCACTTTAGTCACTTTCATCAAAATGGACGAAGAAGACAGCGATGTAGATTTAATTCCCTCGATGCAATGCAGGTGGTTTTAGCTCCATTTTTTTAAGCATTTTAGAAAGCGTATGCTATGTACGTGCTGAGAAGCTAATATTGTTGGCATGATTTTTTTGAAAACAGCGGCCATGTTGTTCAAGCCAAAACAAGCTAGGTTACATTATAAACTTACATCATGGATTGTAAAATAACATATATTTTATTATCCATGAAGTAAGGTTTGAACATAAAGAATTACTTTCTATTCAGTGCTGTATACAGTTCAGTGGCTCAGACAACTTCAGATTTTCGCCCGAAGACCTGGGAACGAGGTTGCCGAAGAGCATGCATAAATTATGAAATAATTTAATACTTCGTATTTAATAATACTGTATTTTTGTTGATTTTAAAATGTTTAGCGAGCAAACATTGTTGTGTTACAGTCGTGGTTGGGTGAAACAATATGTGGAAAGCAAAAATAGCGAAGGTAAAGAGATTAAAATTGGATTTAGTGCGTATTTTTGAAAAATTTTACCACCAAATATGGTAGTCCCCCCCGTCCATGACACTTGTGACATACTAACCTAGTGACATACGGGACTTTGGGGCCGGGTTTTGGCGGGAAAATCTGTAATGTTTGGAGAAGACAACTCAGATGCAGTGAACTCTATATATGTATCTCTGGAATGATAACAGCGAGCGAAAAGTGAAGCCGACAAAAAAATCACGACATAAGTATTCGTCATTGTCTTCGTCATCAACTGTTCAAGAACTTTCTTACAGTATTAAAAATCACTTACATATCAAATTTGTAATTGTTTTGAAAGTTTTTATCACAGTTTTTATATCTTTATTCACTTTTAACCTGAAGATGGAGTTATACTCCGAAACGTAGTTATTAAAATAATTTTTTACTGAGCCCATATGGTCTAATTTATATTCAAACACACGTACATATTCATTTACATTTTGCTGGCAGGCAAATTCCCATCACACAATAAATTCTTTAAAAAATAACGTACCAGTGTATTGACTAAAAACTATAAAACTGGTAAACTAAAAAACAATTCAAACAATCGCGAAAAATGGCAACGGCAAAGTCAAAGTTGCAAGTCAATTTACCTACCTGTGAAATGAAATTTTCTCGCAAGAATATCTCTTTCCTTGTGCATCCAGAACGACAGTACGACACAATATATTTGAAAAAGTGATTCTTTTCTCCACACGGGTAAGTTTTCCTCGACTTTTTTCCGACAGCGAACTCAATGCAGTAAATTTTAGGAGCAAAACAGTTTGCTCCTAAAATGTATTGCATTGAGTTGGCCATGTTTTTAATTTTTTTTTCGTGATTGCGTTCAAATTTATACTGGCCGTGCAACGGTTTGTAAGAGGGGGAATGAAACTGACGTCCAATCCGCGTAACCCTGACGTTTGAGGGACTGAGACTGACGTCCAATCCGCGTGAAAGACTGGTATCGAGGCTTCATTGTTTTCACAATCAAATGACTGAATGTTATCGTTCCAGATATATATATATATATAGAGTTCACTGGTTTTGAGTTACACTTGTGACAAAAAACTTTCGGTTAATTGATTGAAATATGTCAATTTCATGTCAACTTGATCGCTAGAGTTTGGCAAAATTTCAAATGTTGGCCGATAACTAACCCCCAGACAGCTCCATCTCAAACAATCGCGTGCAAAAATAATGAAACTTTTGACGTTTTTGGCCATTTCAAAGTACGTCGGCCTCGCCCCTGCCCCCATGATCAATGTTGGAAAAAGTTGGTTGAATTTTCTCTTTTCAGTCATTCACACAACATTGAATTGCGGGTGAGAGGGGCATTTATGCGGTTGTCTCGATAATTTTTGGTCCTGATTGTACCGAACGATTCATTTGGCTAATTGGCTGATGAAATCGATTATTGATAAGATTGATAAGCGGCAATATGGTTCGCCAAAGAGATCGTCGACAACACACGCATTTTTACTTGTCTATATATATATATATATATATATATATTATATATATATATATATATATATATATATATATATATATATATATATATATATATATATATATATATATATATATATATATATATATATATATATATATATATATATATATATATATATATATATATATATATATATATATGGAAGGCAGGCACCTAATCGATGTTTGTTTAACTATTGTAAACTCAAACGTGTGTTCTTGAATGAGTATTGAATAAAGACAGTTAAATTATTAACTGATTTGTCAAGTACCCTCAAACGACTATATAAAAGCTGCAACATGATTTGTTGGGTCAGCAACCAGGTGATGGTAAAGACAGTCATTTGGTTATTAAATGTCTTTCAACAGCAACCAGGTGGTAGCAAGGAAGATATTTCAGTTATTAAATGTGTATAAACAGCAAACAGGTGGTGGCTAGGAAGGTATTTCAGTTATTATATATTAAAGATTGGGATTTTGCGTTGTGCAACTTTCTTGTAAGCCTTATTTAGTTATTGGTTTCTAAGATCTTCACAGGGTCTGGAAAGTATACTTGATCTTACTGTGAAATATTGTATAGCAGGTGCATGCATGGACAGCCTGGTTATAGTGTGTGCAGTGTTTTGTGTATTTTCTTTGTCAGTCCTGTCCATGTCATCTAAAATTATTCCTTAATGATAGGAATAATTTGATAATGTACATTATTCACATGGCCTTGCGAGGAGACCATCCCGTGAAGTGCAGTACGCATATGATGACGAACTCAATCCGTCACGCAAACCGCTATGTCCTATCTAAGATATCTAACTCAACCCCAGTCCCAGAAATGCAAGTATAAGACCTCTATACGTGGGTATCATCCCAATTAGGAGTGTCTGCGAGGCAGACCAATACTGTAAAGTATTGTGTAATAGGTATAATAAAGGTATGTTATATACCCTATAGAACCTATGTTTTGCCATATGTGGTGCTAAACGTAGGCTTGGTTATGGTTTGCCGTACAGACTCTGACTACCTAAAGCGGTTAAGTTGCAGGGTAAGAAAGTCCGTTTGTCTGTTTAGAATGAGGCAGATGTTATCAAATATATATGGTTCGAATAGTAAGGCAGAATTTTTCTGACCAAACCATCCCATTTGTATAAATATTAATGGAAAGAAATAATAGACCGATGAATGGTTTTGATGATTATGAATCTTAATGAAACATGGAAATTGGCTGTGATTGAATATTAGGGCTATAATACTATATCATATTTCATAGAGTCTTGGGTTAACCCTATTCGACTGTGAATTTTATTCAGTTTCGTCTTTTTACGTGACTCGGACGTTTGACTCGGGCTCGGAATTGACTCGGATTTGACTCGGTAAATGATTCACTCTGTTTGGCCCTCAGGCCCCTCACAAATTCAGTTATTTACCGAAGTTGGCACTTGGCAATATGGCACACCACACTGAGAGTCTGAGACGCTGACTGCTGTCATGATTATATTTATAAATCATTGCTTTATAAATAATTACTTATTCTGTTATTCAGTTGTAGCGCATTTCAATCAATATTTCGAAATTCGAATCGTTCCATCCTGAACAACACGCGTCAATGTATTATATATGTGTTATAGCCGGTATATTTGTATTGAGACAATTCAGTCAGTTTTTAATAATACACAATACAAAAGTGCGATACAAAAACATGAAATAATTTACAAGTTACAACACTACATTTACCTGGCAGAATGATTCAAAAGTCTCTTGATGAATGATCGCAGTGGAACAACAGCACAGTCTTCGCGTCAATGGTCGTATATATGATGTTCGCCTTGAAAAGCCAAATTCCAAAACCAAAAGACCGCCGAAATACAATTAGATCAAATTTCGGAATGGCTGACGTTTATTGGTTAATCGTGCCTCGTCGGAAATAAACTTTCAGTATGCCAATTCCAGATGGGTCTAATCATAGACTGCTAAACATAGTCAAAATTCTTTTCAATTCGCGGCGCCGCCGGCGCGCAAAAAATTGCGGTTCCCGTCGGTGTATCGCGATATTTCTCGCGCGCGCTTGAAAAATTGCAATATATTTTAAATTCATGCAAGCGCGCGCTTGAAAAATTGCGCAATCTCAACTTCGCGCGCGCCTCATTTTTGAAATTGCGCGTCTGACAGCTAATTTTTGAAATTTGCGCGTCTGGGCGCGCATTTTGAAAAAAATTGCGCGACCGAGATCTCGGGCGCGCAGTACAAACTTTCCAGTCTGGTACAGACACAGTCTCGTCTCAATGCCACATGAATATATGCTGAAATATCTTTAACACTTTATAAGAAATTTGCACACAAAATATGAAAAACGTATAAGGAAACAATACTGTACTTTTTCATCTTCTTTACCACTTCCGTCACTTTCATAATCTTCTATTTCTTGGTCAGATTCAATCGTTCCAATGTGCTTTAAACTCGCCATCTTGTTTTCTGCTCCATGTGCAGTGCTTCCACTTTACAGGAATATTCAGAATTTCCCCAAAATATATATCATAAACAATTATGTAAAAGTGAATAAAAGTGTCATAATTTTATTTACAGATTCGGCGTTCTTCATTAGGTTGTAGTTTTACGCAATTATTTCGTAGACACTTTTACAGTACTACTTTAAAAAGTTTAAAAAAAAGTTATTAAAATAAATTTTCACCTTTCCAAAAAAGAAAATTTTCATTCCACCATACGAGCCTGCGATCCGTATTCTTTATTAACACAGAAGTACTTCATATTATACCAAAATACCTAACAAAATTTTAAAACAACAAATATTGCAAGTCATTTTCTCCTGTTCTCCAATATTTCACAATTTTGCAGCAATCTAGCTTAGATTAAGGCATTTTCAACATGTCTCGATCGTTCGATGTTGTAATTTTTGGAGCGAGTGGTTTTACTGGGCAGTTTGTCGTACAAGAATTCGCCAAACATAATTCGCAAAACCTTCGCTGGGCCGTGGCAGGAAGAAATAAAGAGAAACTGCAAAATGTTTTGCAACAGGCATCAGAGCAATCGGGTTGGTTGATTTTAGATGCTACTGTGCAATCAACTTAGAATGGTTGAATATGTACAATAGAAGAATAGGCGTTGAATTCTTTCGTTTATATATTAAATTGCCACTTTCATTATTGTGACAATGTGACTAAAGTCCAAGAGGTCACGTGATAATGATATAAAATAGAACACATGAAATTTGTTGTCAGTATGGGCGTAATATTACCAAAACTATGGATGTTTCTTCTCACCCGAAAAAACATGTCGTGATTTCGCGTCAAAACATTCGGGTATGCGACTACATTTCTACGCCTATTATTGTTAAAATGTGGAACTATTTTTAGGTATGAACAAGCTTTCATTTGTAGGGATGCAACTACCTGAAAATATATAAGGCAAATTTTGACATTTCGAGCGAAGGCCTTTCATCTGGAGTTATCGTAACTCCAGACGAAGGGCCTTCACTCGAAACGTTGAAATTCTCTTTATATATTTTCAGGTAGTTGCATCCCTACCAATGAAAGCTGAAAGCTTGTTCATTAATTTATTGGCACTACCCAGCCTCATACCCAGGCACTTTGTTGTGCTACACCGTTGCGCGACACACATGCGGGACGACACGCGTGGGAGAAAATGGACTGAATTTGCGGGGAAGTGCCTGGCAGAATTTGTATTCAAGCTGGCGGATCTGCTAGATCTGACAAATGCAAATGAGAATTTAAATGAAGTCCTTGATGAAGATGTGCGTTCAATGTTTTCTGGATTGGAAAGGCCAGTCCACGCAAGCCATAGAACAACACATAGCGCCTGGGTACAAGGCTGGGCACCTACACTGGCAAAGACAGTTCAAGATTATTTTTAGGTATGTCAATATAATTTCTTGCAGACCAGTCAGACGTCATCATTCCCACAATGTTGACTTCACAATGTTAGTTCCTGAATGTTTTGACGCAAAAACATTGCACAGTTTTTCAAGCAAGAGGAAGGATCCACGGTTTCGGTAATGGGGAGGTTTAGTTTTTAACTACAAGTACAACAACGAGTAAGAGATTTTTTCCACTAAAAGTATAGCCAATTTTCTGGTGACTTTGGCAAGTTGTAGTCAACCTGCTGTTGAGTACAAGATTTGTTCAAAATCTTCGCGCAGGAAACTTGGAATTGTAAACCAAAGATACCTAACCATTGATCATTTTATTTAATACTATTATAATTTTACAGGTAAAGATTATTCTGGCATAGATGTCATTATAGCTGATGTAAAAAATGAAGAATCATTAAACACGATGTGTTCCCAGGCTAGAATCGTCTTAAATTGTGTAGGACCAGTATGTATCAAACAGCTTTACCTGCCTGCAGTATTCCAGTGGGAAATATAATAGTCACATAAAGCTCTATGTGGTTTGTCTGAAAAATGAGGAAAAAAACAGTTAACCATTAATGTGCAAGACTTTCCCCTTGATAGGAAAAAAGCTCATCGTATTGACTCTGGGTTCGGACCGGGATCGAGCTCCCAACCTCAATGGCCCAAATGGGCACCCAGGCTCAGGCTGTAGATTTTGATATATTATAATGTCAGTTTCGGATCATGAATTCTCAAAAGGTCTAGGAAATAGCATTTCAAAGACTCCAGACTTAAATTTTTTTCTGGGGTCTTGCCTCTTACTAAAGGGGAGGGGCCTTCACAAATTTTGAACCTGGGGCCTCGATATAACATTACACCACTGGCACGAATATCTTCCTATAATTGACAAGCAAGTGAAAGTGAAAATGTTTAGTTTTGTCCCTTTCAAATCTGCACAGATTGAAAAATGTGCAAAAATATCATGTTAAGAGTGGGAGAAATAGAATCTTGTGAATGTTAGAATAACCAAAAATGAGTATTGCACTAATTTCAATAGAAGAATTAATTAAAGAATGTTTCAGAAGTCATAGAAGTGTGCATTTTTTGTTATATCTAGTATCGTTTCTTTGGAGAACCTGTAGTAAAAGCTTGTGTTGAGAATGGTTGTCATCACCTTGATGTCAGTGGAGAGCCTGAGGTGCATTAATTTTAACTCAACTAAACTAACTACTGTAAATGATCTGAGAAATGCCTTCTCTCTAATAAATGACCGGTCGTTATTTATAGTGTGGGGTGGCACTGAAGAGAAATGTTTTTCTTGGTAAAAATTTTGCTGATCTATTAAAAAGTCAGAATTTTTCTTTACCCAACCTCAAATAACAATAAATAAATAGTCACAAATACCCAATCAAGGCCCAGTTGTCACACATGTCCCCTACCACTTCTCTGACATGCGTTTGATAACATGCATGTGCAATTTTATGCAGTGTAAAATTTCCTGTTCTTTGCACATGTACTTTGTTTGGAGACACCATTTGCCTCCTGACAAATCGGGAAATGACCAAGTTAGTGACTCTTATTTATTAACATATCGCACATATTGACATGCATACATGACGTTGACACTGGATTTTAGTCTTCAATATTTGAGTGAGTCTTGTTTTGGAAATCAAAATAGTTTTTTGTTACCCAAGCCTTGAGTTGTTTTCTTTTTTTCATTACCCAACCCTTTTCTCTTCAGTGCCACCCCCCTCCATAAATAATGACCGGTCCCTAAATGCCTGTTATGTAATAGACGTTCTGCACCCATCTTTACTAAAACGTTCTTTCTCTAATAAACACCCCCTCTCTGCAAAAGTGTTATTAGAGAAAGGTCTGGGACTGGGACCAGTTGTAAGAAAGCCTGATAGTGCTATCCACCGGGGGCTGCCTGGTTGTTCAAAGGTGGGTTAGCGCTAACCCTGGGTTAAAACTTAACCTCCTGTTCTGGTTTGTGTATTTCTGCACGTCTGTTTATTTCAAAACTTCAGAGAAGTAAACTACTATCAATCTAGACAAGATCTCTGAAGAAATATTTCCAAATTTATAGACAAGCTGTCAGCATGTTTGCTTTGAATTTTAGGTTAACCAAGGTTTTAAGCTAATCTAGCTTTGAACAACTGGCCCCGGGTAGTGATTTTTTCAAACGTTGTAATTTTTTTGTCTCTGGTGTTATGCACTCAGGTGAGGATATATGTTTGTGATATTGTCCGAGTGTGTCCACACCGGGCAGGCTGAAAAATTTGCTTGACTGTGGTGGGAATCGAACCCGGAACCTTCAGGATACTAGTCCAATGCTCTACCAACTGAGCTACGAGGTCAAGTCGGTTCGAGTGCGTGATATTTCGGAACTCGATCTAGTTCCTTTGATATCAGTGTGTTTTTACGATCTTGAATTTTTTGTTTCTGGTGTTGTGTACTCAAGTGAAGATATATGTTTGTGATGTTGTCTCTGAGTGTGTCTACACCTGCAAAGTTTGCTTCACCTCGTAGCTCAGTTGGTAGAGCATTGGATTAGTAAACCAAAGGTCGCGGGTTCAATTCCCACCGCGGTCAAGCAAACTTTTCTGGGGTCGTTAACCTTTTTGCGTGCCTGCGACCGCAAAAATTATTTTGAAAATGTGCCTGCAAAATGTCTCGTGCAACATGCGAAATCACGACGTGATGAGCCATCAGCCAACCCTGGGTCAGAGGGTTTCTTTTGGAGGGGGGAGAATGGTGGAGGGGGGAATGATGGAGAGGGGTGCAGGCTAGCGGTAACAGGAAACCCCCTGACGGCAGGCTGACTTATGAGTTATGGCTTTATATATGTTTGGCCATATAAGAAATCGAGAATTTTAAGCTCAGACTCACAATCATGCACGTGCACTGGCAGTTGTTTTCTAGAAATTTTAACTTTTCAGTATCCCTATTAACAAATATTTTAATGACTAATAGTAACAGATAGTAAAATACATAATAAAATAAGAAATTTTTATTTTATAACTTCTGGTTTCAAAAGTTTTAAAAAATGTGCCTGCAAGAAAGTTGTTTCTGAAATGTGGTCCCCACTTTAATGACCCCGGAGAAAACCCACGACTTGCGGTAGAGCGTTGAGCCGTTGACCAACTCTTTTCACATAAGTGTCATTAGTCTGATGTGAGGCGAATGCGCCACCGAAGCCCCTTGTAAGCAAGGGTGGGTTGACTACAAAATTTTTGTAGTTCGCTATAACTACAGCTACTTCAAAAATATGTAGTCAGCTACAACTACTGCTACTTTTGAACAAAAGTAGTTCGCTACTGACTACATTTCGCTATTTCGCTATACACTATATATTTTTAGTTTTACTATATTTGGAGCATCTACTAACTCAGGCTGTAATGTAATCTATAACAAATCGACTTACGAGTAGCAACAGTAAACACAAAGCAACATTTTGTAAGCAGTACAGTGTTCAGGAGTGCAAATTGACTATTGAGTATTGATTTTAAGCAAACCGTGTCTCAATATCATGCTATTCTATCAAGTTGCTAACAATTTTAAAAAGTAGCGAATAGCGGTTCGCTGTTTGAAAAGTAGTCAACTACTTGGCTACTTTCAGGCAAAATGTAGTTCGCTATAACTACAACTACTGTTTTAAAAAAATAATCAAAACCTACTGGCTACTTGAAAATTGTAGTTCGCTACAGTAGCGAACTAAAACTACTTCGCTACAACCCAACCTTGCTTGTAAGTATATTTAGTTGTCCTGAACTAATCTATATATTAAAACGTACTTATGTAAAGTTCTATTATCAGTATCTAGAGACGATGCAATTTAAGTACAACGAAAAAGCGAAGGAATCCAAGATATTTGTGGTGGGGACATGTGGCTTTGACAGCATCCCAGCAGACATGGGCATTGTTTACACACAGAAGAAATTCCCAGGTACAGAAGTCAAAGTTTTTAAACGATAATAAATGGGAAAATTCTTAATGTAAAATTGTGTCGGTAGGAAAATGATTTGATCATCAATCCGAAATAATTTCTAACCTTACAGGACAACTGTGCCACGTTGAAAGTTTTCTGACTGTTCATTCAGGGGACAAGGTATTTCTCTATACACCATACATTATTCATAAAGATTAAAGGTGGCGGCTAGCAAGGGAAAGGTGGTAAGTTTGGTCCCGTCTCATAACTGGAGGCAATGCTATGACCAAAACAAAATCTTTCTGCTCTACATGAGTCAACATAACTTCGTCCTGGTCTCATGTAAACATTGACTATAGAGCCAACACTCTCACTGAAACGAAATCATCCTTCTCTGACTTCGTCCTAGTCTTATGTAAACAGCAACTAGAGACAAGACTATGACTGAAACGAAATCATCCCGCTCTGAGCTCGATCCGATCTCATGTGAACGATGATGACAAGAGACAACATTATAACCAAAACGAAATCTTCCTTCTCTGACTTCGTCCAGATTTCATGTAAAAACAAGTACAATAGAGAAAAGTCCAAAACGAAATCAGCCTGCTCTGACATCGTTCCGATCTCATGTGAGCGATGACTATAGAGACAACACTATAACCAAAAAAAGAAATCTTCCTTTCCCGACTTTGTCCTGGTCAAATGTAAACAACAAGTAGATAAAACATTAAAAGACTATGACCAAAACGAAATTATGCTGTTCTGAGCTCGTCCCGATCTCATGAAAAGAAATCATTCCTCTCTGACTTCGTCCTAGTCTAGTTAGTCTCGTATAAACAGTTACTATAGAGACAACACTATAACCAAAACTTCCCACTCTGACTTAGCCCTGGTTACACTGGTAGCGACCACTATAGAGAGTACTATGACTACTTCTGACATCATCTCACTAGTGTTTTCATTATAGGGAATGCGTGGTCATTATGGAACATATCAATCTCTCATATACGGCGTTGCGAGCGAGAAAGAAGGAAATCTTAAAACATTAAGAAAACAGTTGTTTCCAAATCCCATGCCAAAAGTTGGACCCAAATTGAAAATGAGGTGTTGATAGTTATATATATATGCGTGGCTTCTATATGGGGCGCAATCCTGGTCCTTTCAAACTTCCCCCCAAAATCACCATCAAACAGTAAAGCTAACTAAATATTCATGAATTTTGGCGCTTTTGACAGCCGCTGTGGTGGTGGTATAAGATCCCTCATAATATATTTGCGATGCAGAGGCCGGTTATATGAAGGCCAAATAGCGCTATCCACTGCAGACTGTGATTTTTTCAACTTTTGCAAAAATGCAAAGAATGTTGTGAAACTACAGATATGGATCTCACAATTAATAAAAAGAAACTTATATTATACCTAATTTATGAATACGAAAATTTAATCTGAGTTGTACAAATCAATGGACAATTTTAGAAAGTTTTAGAAATCACTATCCAGTGATAGCGTGATCGGGCCTTCGTGTAGACCCCGCGCCTTGTAGAGGGATAATGCAGTTTAGAAGAACTGGTATATCTATCCAGCATAAATAAAATTAGGTGGGGTTTTTTCTCCAAATCCCTAAACTTCAAGAAACGATCGTCTGTACGGGGTTTTAGTTTCAAAACTAATACGAACGTATTGTAATACGTGTGTATTATTACGTACATAATACTTTAAGACTATATACTATAGAATCATTTCCTACCCCGTTTCAGAGGTTCGATATTTTTTGGAAAAGAGGTAGACAAGTGGTCATTGCCTTTCCTTGGCGCAGATCCCTCTGTAGTACGTCGAACACAACGCTACAGAAATGATGAGCTACAAAAACCTCCTATACAATACGCAGCCTACTTCACTATGCCATCCATTATATATGTCGCCATGTTCCTCGTGTTTGGTCTTCTCTTCATGTTGCTCGCGTCCTTCCAATATGGACGAAAACTTTTGGAAAAGGTATGCACGGAATTGACAAAGTATACACACACACGGAAAAATTCTCACATCTTGTAGCAAGTCTGCCAACAAGCCGTCGATAAGTTGTGTTCGCACTGCTTCTCCCAAGTTGTCAACAAGTTTGGAACAAGCTGTGAACAACTTGTAACAAGCTTGATGGCATTATCAGATTTGTTGCAAGGTTGTTCCAACAAGTCCGATACAGTCATGATATAACAATATTGTTACAACCTTGTGTCGTCAACCTTGCAACATTCTTGTTATTTCATGACTGTATCAAACTTGTTAGAACAACTTTGTAACAAGTCTGATAATGCCATCAAGCGTGTTCCAAACTTGTTACAACTGGCAACAAGCAAAGCGAACACAACTTGTCGACAGCTTGTAAACAAATTTGTAACAACTTGTATGCAGACTTGTAACAACTTTTTCGTTTTCGCTCCTTTAAATGTTTGCATGGGCTTCGGTGGTGTAATCGACAGCACCTTTCACCTTTGAGCTGCAAGTAAGCATGATTAGCACCCCCGCCCCCACCCACTTACTTCACTTGCTTTTTAGTAACCTAAGGACTAAGGTAACCTCGTATTAAGGGATTTTTTCCTGTTTGAGGCAGGGATGGATTTACTGGGGGGTGCGGGGGGGGGGAGTGCACCCCCCCCCAGTCCTGACCGGGGGGGTGCTATTTTTTATGATAAAGCAAAAAATTATTAGAGACAAAATGAGATACAGTAATTTGAGTAATAACATGATGATAAGCGAACTGTGAACAACAATTACAATTCAAATACAGTAGTCAAGCAAGACTTTGCAGTAGTGAAGCAAGTTGATGGGCGGGCGGCACACACGACCGACACAACTCGGCACCACAGCCAGCAGAACACCCCCCCCCCCCTACCAGATCATGCTGGATCCATCCCTGGTTTGAGGATTCCCTCAATTTTATACTGTATACTCGGAATGTATTTGCCCATGCAGGTCAGGGATGTATAATGGGCTTGTGAAAAACTATTTGATTTTTTATCATTAGTATCCCAAGATCTTCTCCTTTGGATTATTTTCACACGAAGGACCAACGAAAGAACAGGTACACCATTATGACACTTAACTATAAAAATACCTGAATGCATAACCTATTTCACATGCCACGAAGACACTCATAACATACAATTTATCTTTATATTTAGATGGACAGTACTGGTTTTACAATGACATTTTATGCGAAAGGATTTAGTAAAGATTACGAGGGTGAAATCAAGTATGTACTACATTGTCAAGGTTTTAAATTTTCTGTGAAACTCTGGCTAACTGTGGCGAACTACACAAACCTATAGGGGTCTGTGGGCATGATCGCCCAGGAAACTTGAAATTTCGATGCTCTAGACTGCCGTTTTTTTCAGCAAAGTCATTATCATTGATATGTTCATTTGCCTTCATTGTGTGGTATATTATTCAAGGACAGCATGTTCGCAGATCGCATGCACAAGTTTATTAATAAAATATGTAGCATTTTCGTAGTAAATAAAACAAGAAACATTTTCAATTGTATGTTCACCACAACTTTCATAGTCCTCGTTTGACAATTGAAAAACACGGCAAAATGTAAAGCTCTGGCGAATTTTGGCATGGCTTGACTGAAAGGTATGGCGAATTTCGCCACTTTCCGGCCTAAAATGAAAATCCTGCTGATTGTTGCTGAACATATGAAGCCTCAGTCAAAAGAGGATGAGAGTTGTTACAGTTATGAGAGTTCTTGCGCGCGTTCGACCGCCCACACTTTCATCGCCTCTCATCAAATCGCATCAACTTCGAAATGGTTCAAATTTGGATGAGAGTTGATGACGCGTGGTAATATCCATGCAGTCAAACTCTCATCAACTCTCGTGCATGCAACTATTGTTCTTGTTTGCCCGAGGCATGCGAGTCGAGAAAACTCCCATGCAAACCCTCGCTTCTCAACTCTCATCAACTTGAGCTCATTCTCGTTTGAGCAGTTTTTATGAAACATAACTTTTGAAACTTTTGTAGCTCGGATTCAAAGATGGATAAGAAAATTATCACTCGTATTGTTGGACCCGGTGAGACTGGATCGAATATTTTAAAATTGACTAAAATAGTTGGTTTAAAATACTTGATGTGATTAATTGTTTGATTCACACAGTATGTGTACACGGCTAATTTAATTCTTATTGTATTTACTACAGAGCTGGCTTATGTAACCACTCCAATCTGCATGGTTCAAGCTGCTCTTGTGATTCTTAACGAAAGAGAGTCCATGCCAGAAAGGCAAGTCCTTTTTTATTTTGTTTGCGTCACCAGCACCATTTTGTAACAGAATGCAGTGGTCAGTAACATCGAGTGTGGGCTCAGCTCTTTGCCTAACTGTGAATAAGTTATGGCGAATGATACAGATCTAGGTGGTCTGGGGGCATGATCTCCCAGGATCTAGCCTCATCTGCAAAGAGGGATGCAGGTTTTCCATGGGGTGATGCATGAGGTCCTCAACGCCACTATCCCAACATTATTATTATTTGAGATAGCCGAATCTGCATGTTCTCCGTTCTGTTACTGTACGTCAAGTTTGCATCATCTTTTGTCCATAAAGTTTATATCGGCTTTTTATCATGTATGCGTGACTGGACAGTTGCTGTAGCGCAACACAGTAAATTTACTTGTTAAAGTATACAATATATTTGAAAATATGGCTGTATAACAACCTCGACATGTTTACATATTAACCATGATAATTTAAGTGTAAAGCATTCTGAGTATTTTCTCGTGCTCACAAATCAATTAAATCGTTTCAAGAAATCGACGCGCGCTAACAGTAGAAGTTCCACTAATCGCTATTCGAAAAGCAAAAAATGTATGGTCATGCAGATTTTGTAGGGTGGTGGTGGATTTCTCTAGGGGGGGGGGGTGCTAGACACCACTACTGCAGGTGGGGTGCGCACCCCCACGGTAGATCCGCCCCTGCCCTAAACCTGACCTCTGTGTGCAGTTGTCTGATTATAATTTCGCCTATATAACTCATACAGTATGTTAGGGAGTTCTTCCAGTTTGGTAGGTTTTCTCCGTGGCCTGGCGTTCTCCGGTTTCATCCAGCAGTAACACATTAACAGTTAGGGATGGCCTTTACCGGACCTCTAGAGAGAACAGCGCGATGTATACCAGAATAAAGTTAGTTTAGTGTAAAATCTTACGTGTTGTGTACTTTTTCCAGCGGTGGAGTTTTGACACCTGGTGCTGCGTTCGCTGAAACGACATTGATTGAACGTTTGGACAAGGCTGGGGTTCGTTTTGTCACCGTGGAGGAGCCAAAAGCGATCGCCAATGAATAGAGATTGATCACTTCAATAGACACTTAATCGACACTTAATCTGTAGGGGAAATAAATGAAAATTATTTTGTAGATCATTGATATAATACAATATATACGATATATATAATATTGACTGGTGTTTGTTGAAATGAATGTAACGAGACTTTTCAGTTTTTATGGTTGAACCACAGGTGTCAGATGTTGCATGGGATCATGTCACGAAAATGTTTTCTGACCATAAAGGATCGTTTGAATGGACTCTAGCGTTAGAATCAAACTAAGCTATGTTATTTTGGATGTTTATCAAAGCCGTGATAAGAGCTTTATTAAAGTGCGACTAACCACTAATATGATTTTTGGTATGTGTAATATTTGCGTCATTCGAAGAAGAAATGTAATATATCTTTATAATAAAAAATCCCATCTTACTGTCGATGCAATGGAAGTGTTGATAAAATATTGCACCAATTTCTTTCCTCAAGTTGATCAATTCATTTGATAGGAAATTGATCAACTTCCTGTTACTTTTAGATGAGCCAATTAGATTTCGTTTCAGAACCGATTGACCAATAGGAAACGCACAGGAAGTAAAAAGAAATTTGAATTCGTACGAATTGATCAACTTGAGGAAATGAATTCATGCAATATTTTATCAACACTTCCATTGCATCGACAGTAATAAACTTTTTCATTGTCAAAGTTTCCGGATATGATGTCATTAGGTGAATTGCAAATTAGTTTTCCTTTGTTTTTTTAATAAGGCGGGATGAGGCAGCACTTTCCTTGCGATAGTAACGTCTAGTATTCTTTATAATAAAAAATCCCATCTTGATAAACTTTTTCACTGTCAAAGTTTCCGGATATGATCTCACTAGGTGAATTGGAAATTAGTTTTCCTTTGTTTTTTGTACCAAAAATTCACCTAAAGACATCATGTCTATAACTTTGACAGTGAAAAAGTTGACCAAGATGAGGTTTTTTACTATAAAGATACATTACATTTCTTCTCAAAATGACCCAAATATTACACATACCAAAAATTATATTTGGGGTTAGTCGCACTGTAAACGAATCATCCCGATTAACCGGGCCAGCCCAGCTCCATATGAACAGCCCTTTATGTGAGAATCTTAAGGAATCACTACATCATATACTACTTCCTTATCTGCCATTTTAGACATGTAGTATAAATACAGTCGGGTATACTTTGTTGTTGCATACATATATAATGGCGTGATGTATGGTCAAATTTTCCTGGGTCACAAAGTAGAAATTGGGTCATATTAGAAATTTTCCTGTTTCTTTTAGCAAATTATATAGTCGCTGTAGTCAGATTTGCGCGATTTTCTCCTGTCTTTTCCATACAAACTCAAGCCAAGGCCTGCATGAGTGATGAAAAAACGCCGACAAAAAAAAACTTGAGTAAACTGCCTGATGTAACCACAGTGATTCAATTGAGTAAAGTTACTCAAATTATATATAAGCAAATTTACTCATTTTTTTAGTAAAGTAAATATTTACAAAAAATTGATTAAATTTGAAACTTTACTCAAAAGATTGCTGGGCTGCGAACTTCGTATTGCTGGTTATCTTGACTTCACCTTAAAGTTCCTTTTTGTAAAACCAGAACATTTCTAGCGTCCTACTTTAATCCAAAATCAAAACTATGCACAATACAACCTGTAAAATACTTCCCCCACTAGTTTATCGAGTCTTTCAACTTTCAAATGTTCAATTAAATTCATGACTCATAATTTTAATTTTTGATGTAGATCAACCGTGTGCATGGAACCTCGTGCGTGGTTGCTCCTGCCATAGGACATAAACTTACTTTTTCATTTTTATGGGAAGTGCCCCGCATGGAACTTGGAGTCCCGTTCTCGCTTTTCCCATTTGGGTTCTTTTGTTGTTATTTTAAAATTAGTGTATTTTTGTCTAATTATTTGTTAATATAATTGTAGTAAATAACCCAGTTGTTAACCCAATAAAGTTCTTTAACAAAAATAAAGAATATAGTCGCAGAGTAAATACCATACAGAGGTGTCACCTCTTATTAATTTCAGCGTAAGGGATTTTTGCAGAGGTCGAAACCCCCCTGAAAACATGTTGAAATTTAATGTTCCAGGGGGGTGATGCCCTAACTCTCTCTAGGGCACTTGCTAAGAACATGGGTCATGGCCGCCAGATATGCGTAATAAAAACTACCTTACATTTTCCTCGCGAAGTGAGACCTCTGCATGGCTTATATGTCTCTGTATAACCTATGGTCTGTATGGTTATTACTCTGTGATATACTGATATAGCCGATCTGCATGTATCTGAATTATACGGCGAGTCGTAGGAAATCAGATACCTGATGTACGTGAGATATAGATCTTGACAAATGCATCCGAATAATCCATTTTAAAACGAACCATGCATATCGCAAAAATAGAATGTAGCTGAGAAAATCGAAGATTAAATTTATGCAAATCAGGACGACATCTGCATGCATCCAAAATCCAAATATTGATTAAATGTGTTAGTCTTGCACAGTATTTTAGAAACTACGTAAGGACAAGGTGTCATAATTTGTGTAAAGACGTTTATTCTAGAATTTTGTTAAATTAAATGCTTCTTCAAGTGGCGGAAATTTCGGTGGGATGATTGGTCGGAAATTGTGATCAGACAAAGGGCTAAAAAGTATAGCCAACTTGAGTGTAAATTGCAGTTTTGTCGGAAGTTCATACAAGGGGTTTTGACCCACCACCAAAAAAGGTGAATTGCCATAAATAGTTTTCTTCAATTCTTGAAAAATACCGAGATATATGTATAAATTATAGTAATAAGTAGCCTAATAAGTAGTAAATAAGCCTCCATATATATATATATATATATATATATATATATATATATATATATATATATATATATATATATATATATATATATATATATATATATATATATTTTGTGTCCCACACACGCATTCTACTTTGTCGTCCTATAAATATTTGAAGATGCAGCTCATCCATTAGCTACACTGTGCTGATGAGCCCCAAAAGGGTGAAACAGCTGTCCACAGTTGCTAAGAGCAGGACACACTAAAGTCATAGTCCGTTCATGGCTCTTTACGCTGCTTTGAAACTACGACATGTAGTACGCATGCGTATTCGAGATATGACCTACTTTGTCACTTTTATATATATATATATATATATATATATATATATATATATATATATATATATATATATATATATATTAGTCTATATTTTTCCCATTTTTAACCGAAAGCGGTTTTTTGACGAAAAATCATTACGCAATGTGATGTTACATGCAAGCATGATATTTGCATATCAAAATTAAGTGAACAAAGTTTTAAAAAAAGCTGTTAATAGCGGCCATTTTCCTCCTGGCGTGCATAGCTCATTGGAGAGCAGTTTAGACAGCAGAAATATATAGCTACATCTAATAAACTTATACTGGATAGTTGGAGTTTATATTTAACAAATATTTAACAAATATCAGTAAAACATTTTCCGTGTTGACGTACAGTTATATCAACACGAGTGGAAATTGTGAAAAAGAGAATTTTTTATAATATAGCACAACGAAATATAAAGAAAGAAATTCTCCCTGTTGACATTGAGTTACATCAACACCGCTCTTAGCCAATCAGCGTTCAGAATTTACAAATGCTATATTATAAAAGTACTTATAATATAGCATTTGTAAATTCTGAACGCTGATTGGCTAAGAGCCGTGTTAATATAACTCAATGTCAACACGGGAAATTTTCCGCCGCTTGTAAACACGGAAATTTTTCTTATCCTTCAGGCTTGTGGCATTGCTATATTATAAAAAAAATATAAAACATTTTTTCCGTATTGATATATAGTTATATCAACACTCGTGGAAGTTGGGAAAACTCGAAATTGTATGAAAACACTCCGTCTTTCGGGCATGTTTCGGACGTCGTGTTTCCATACAATTTCTCGTTTTCCCAATCGTGTTGATATGACTGTATATCAACACGGAAAATGTTTTATATATTTGTTAAATATTAAGGGTCTGAGTGGGAGTTCACTTGACAACCGTGATATTTGCCCATAGTTTTGACTGACAACAGTCAAGGTAACTGGACCGATAGCTGACAAATGAGGAAAACGGCAATGTGAAACTGACATCTTACAAAATTTTGAACGGACTGTGCCCGGCAGTGTAGGTCCAATGATAAGAAAGCTTGGGATTGTTAGGGAAGCAACTATCTGAAAAATAATTCAACTAGGAGAACTATCCTTGTGTTCTTCAGGTACAGTAAAACCCCGCACATATAAGAACCTAGATTTTTCAAATTAGCCTAAACAGGTTCTTATATAAATGGTGCTTATCGCGAAATTAGGCTAAACTAGACTTGCTCCAAGTCTCTCTTTCATTGTTATATCGATCCACTATAGTGTACATCACATGACGTAGCACGGAGAGGCGGAGCGAGAAAGAGAGACTTGTCAACTTCGGAAAATCTCGGTTCAAAACTGAACTGACAGAAAACAATTAAAGCAAGTCTTGCATTTTCGGTTCAGTTTTGAACCGAGATTTTCGGAAGTTGACAAGTCTCTCTTTCTCGCTCCGCCCCTCCGTGCTACGTCATGTAATGTACACTATAGTGGGTCGATACTATATGACAATGAAAGAGAGACTTGGAGCAAGTCTAAGGCTAAACAGGTTCTTAAATAGGTTCTTATTTTCTACTGGAAAAAGCGACTCGTTTTCAGTTGGTGTAGAAAAAATTTATATAAATTATGCACATATGAAAAGAAGAGTTTGTTTTCTTTTATTTATAAATTTTAGTTTCGACTGTTAGAATAAAATAAGAACCTGTTTGAAATTTTAGCATAAACAGGTTCTTATACAAAGGGGGTCTAAATAAGCAATTTTAGCCCAACAGGTTCTTAAACTCTAGGTTCTTATATGCGGGGTTTAAATTTACTGTAGTTGCATCCCAATCAATCCCAAGCTTTCGCCTTACAAAATATCTAGACTTTACTGGCAGCTGGCATTTGGCTTGAATTTTAGCTGACAAAGACGACCATTAAGCCTCTTATGTTTAAGTTTAGCCTGCCTGGTCAAAGACAAGCTAAGAACGTTGTGTTTCAACACGATTGTAAGTTAATTACTTTAAATTTTGGGCATGATTGCCCGATGCAGCTGAACACATTGTCAAAGGTCTATCGCAGATGGAAATTTTGATCGAAAAATTATGCGCATATATTTAGTTATAAGCCCGCGTATACATACACTAAAGGCGAATTTCCATTCAGTGCAAAATGTCGCACGATCGATTTTTTGCGATCGCTTTCTTTTGAAACGTGTGCAGTCAACTGCAGCTAATGAGATTTGTTCCGCTTGACTGTTTGTATTTCAAAAGAAAGCGATCGCAAAAAATCGATCGCGCAACATTTTGCATTGAATGGAAAACCGCCTTAAGTCGCAAAAAATGGAACTATAATTCCATCAATAAGATACACCTCACTCACAATATATGTATAAGTTTTGTGCATTTGCCACGCACTATATAATTATAAAATCTCGAGCGATCGGTGCAAGTGCATAGTATATGTATAGAGACGATGCAGACAGCTGCGGTGTGAAGGATATACTACTATATACCTGAGCAATATAAGCCGGTGAAAACTTCGACGTTTCGATCGCGAAGACCCATTTTCCATTACGGACTTTTCAACCGAATTAACTATATAGATTCGGCTATATATACCTATAGACCCACTGTAGATTAGCCATGCAGTCATGAATGATAGCTATAGAGGACAAATTGAAACGAACCGGTAATCATTATAAGTGGAATAGTGAATTCCATTTTCTGAGTTTCACTATATTATAAAAGGCCGATTTACATGCACTACACAACTTTTTCCTAAAACTGTCGCATGCAACCTGCTTATACTTGAATGAGCGGTATACTGTCAGTGTAAATCAAGCACACAACTCACAAACGACACTGATGTAGGGAGTTGTGTGTTTGATTTACACAGTACAACTCAAGTTGTAAGCAGTTTGCATGCGACAATTTTAGGCAAAAGTTGTGTTATAGTGTAAATCATTTTTCCCATGGGTGGGAATCACGTTTGGCCAAGGCGTGAACAGCAAAAGTTTTCGCTTCGCTGATTGGCTAACAAATTCAATCAACAAAACAGTGTAAGCAAAATTAGGCCAAGGCTAGTCCAAAATTTAAAGCTTCCATATCCAAATGCGTAATAACAGCCGTCTGTTTACATCGCATATGAAATGAAGATATTAAAATGTACTTGTACGCATGCGTAATCTAGGGACGCGCGATTGACACATTGAAACTTATTCAAATTGAGGAGCATTATATATCTTAGCATCACACAGCAACAACAACAGCTCCGACACAAAGAAAAGCGAAATGTCGATCGTCAAGCAATTTAAAGGCAACAAAATTTTGAGCTCGGCAGAGTTCGTTTCGCTGTTTAAAAAGTATGACAAAGATGGTATGTATCTGCATAGATCTTACTAAAAACGCCTACGCGTCGGTCATTTCGCGCTATCTAAAGTTTTCCCGTTCCCGATATATCTATAAATGTTTTTCTATGATAGGAAATGGCTTGATAGAAACAAGCGAGTTGGATTCCTTCCTTAGCGACCTTTGCGAAGAGCTCGGCGATGAAGTAAGGGATATATGAATATATTTAGTTAGAAGTCCGTATCTGTACCTACAATATAATAAACCAATTTTGACTTTTTGCTATATAAATATAAAGTGCAATATTCAATAATGGATGCGGCGTACCAAGCCACTTTTCCTCTGCAGATACAAGCTCCTAACAAGCATTTTCACCTTAATTATGAAGCTGGGATAAATAAACAACATATACAGTCATTTGGCTATATAAATATATGCACAAAATAAATATATATAAACCTATTTTGCTATATAGAAATATATATAGGACATTTTGGAGTCAATAGACAACAGCTAGGTCAATGCATCATGCATATCCAAGGCAAACGAAAACAGCTATATGGCGCAACGAAATAATTTGTCCTGTAGTATGAAGTCTTATATAGAGCCATGTTTAGGCTTTTGAAGAAGGGAAACTTGTTTATGTCTGGGGTTGTATTATATACTACATGCAAGATGTTATAAATAATACAAAATAATCTGTCGCGTTGTTTGTGACAGTTTACTTTGGCGACATTTTAATTCCATTCCTTTCATTTCATTTGCATCCCTTACGCGTATATGTTATGACAACTATATGTAAAGCAATTCGAATGCGGGGGTGATGCATGCACACAATTTCCTTGCGATTTTAAGATAACATTGCGTCGTATCCGAAATTGCGTTAGAGGCAAAAATCACCTCGTTTAACATGGCCTTGACTGCAGTAGAACGCTACACATACACTATCACGGCAAGATATCTTTGTTAAAAGTGACTTGTCATGTTTAAACTTTGTATACAATAGTAGTATAGCACAATAGTATAGCACTATAGTATAGCACTATAGTATAGTACTACAGGGTGTCCCGAAAAAAAAGTATACCTTTTGAAATTTTCCTATTGTAATTAATTTGAATGCCTGCATGAGTATCATGCCGAACGCACGGAAGCTTAAAATACAGGTTGTATTGAAAAACGAGACCCAGTTAATAAACAACTCTATTCTTGTTAAGTACAAGATTTTCTATTCCAGTGGGAATTTAAAATAGCTTTCTAATATTATAAAAGGAGAGTGACTATGCACAAAAATGGTTAAATTACTAATCAGTCGTACCGTCAGCTCGAGCAAGAATTGTTCAAATGACCAAGGAGTAAAGAGTCTTGATCGTTTAAATTATACGCAAACTCAAAGTACACTGCATAAAATTCGATTCAATTGTGTTTGTGCACACATGGGTTCAGTATGGTAATAAGGCATTCAAGTTCCAACAAAGGTTTGATGTCAAAAGGTATACTTTCCTCACGACACCCTGTATATAGTAGTATATTGTACTATACTATACTATAGTAGTGTAGTATACTATTCTATAGTATACTATACTATAGTATACTATACTATAGTAGTATAGGCTATCGTACAGTGCCGAAAAATGTCAGTAGCAATACATGCAAGCATGCATGCATGTAATGCATCAACATGATATATGCATCAACATGATATATTTACGAGTGTGTTAATTTGGTTCACCAAATGCTAAAGAGTGCTCGATATCATACAAATAGAACAGATAGTCTATTTCATACACGAGGAACCCAATGATTCCTCTTAGGCAGCAGTGTCAAACGTTCGAGGAAAGCGAAACAATACATGATATATATACAGTATATATGCGATATAGCTGCAATCGACTTTGATAAACGGTGAAAATTTTTAAAAAACATCTTTTTTTGCATATATTCCTAATCAAATGATAAACTAAAATACATGAAAATAAGCAAAACAAAATTCAGAAATGCACTATGCATTTATAGTTGATTGTATAAATTTTTATTTTGTAGCGATAGATCCCAAGCTAATGCGTTCAATGCCAATCTATATATAATTGCTTTCATTCGCTTGTTCAGGAAACCGAAAACTATAATCCTTAAAAATCCGCCCAAAATCTGTTTGATTTACAATAACGCGTGCATGGGAGTGAAATTCAACACGCGCGATTGGAGATTTTCAGATATAGAAAAATGAAACTTAACATAAAATAATAATTAAAAAATCTTCAAAATCCTAAAATGCGCTTGACCTTATGAATCTTATAGAAGGTTATTATCCATTGTCAAGAACAGCATGTCTGCATTTTTTCCAACCTTTCGCGGCTGGGAAACATATAAGTATTTAAAACTACGAGAAATTGATGATGATAGATTTTCCCTCTATATTAAAAATACACAAATTTGCCCGATTAGGCAATTTTAAGTCTAACAGTAAACTCTGGACATTGTCGGGAAATACATGTAAATATCCGAACAAGTCATTACTCAAAATGCAAAATTTTCGCGTTTTCTAATAACAAGCTGAAAACACTCGGGCGTGCAGCTGTTGTGAAGGTGTTTTATATTAGCAAGACAAAAGCGCGCAATTTGTTGGAAGAGAAAGGTTTTTCTAGAACAATGCACTTTAAATTCGTTTAACAGATAGGCTGTTGCCGACTTGATAAAGTTTAGGGTATTTTCGTTGGAAATTCCTAGCGAAAAAGTAATATTAGTACATATATATATATATATACATGCATATTTTTTTTTACGACCTATAACGGTTCAAGTTGCAAAGAATGCACTATGAATGTCCTATCCCAGGAAACATTTTGTTCTGACGAGCCGGCGAGATGCCAAAAGTTCAGACTGGATATTAAAACAATCAAAATTAGTCGCGACTTACATAAGACGCGACTTAAATAAGTGGAGTTATCGCATAAATGGTTCTCTACGGCTTTGGTCTTATTTATTTGCTATAGCTATAATGTTGTTTTGTTTGTTTTTGTTTTAATATGCAAGGCATTAAATTTTACGTTGTTTCAAGTTTCTGGCAAGTGTAGTTAAATTTTTTGTCTAAAATTTCTTATTTAAGACGCGACTTAAATAAGAACAGCTAAAAGTCCTGTTCTTACGTAAGACGCGTCTTATCCAAGACGCGTCTTACATAAGAATTTTGTACCTTTTATACCACAAACTCGCGTCTTACTTAAGTCGCGTCTTATGTAAGTCGCGTCTTATTTTGTTCCGTATAAATGGCCCTAATGTGCAACCAATATACTTTCTGTGTATATACACTGCAATTTGCACGCACGAGTCTACGACAAAGATAGGAAGAAGAGCCGACTCGAAATATACAGCAAATTAAAAAAAAGTTGTTCTTTGTAGACCTTAAATTCTAAACCTTAAACCTTCAACTCTAAGCGTGCAAAGCATAATGGCAGCACATTAAATCAGTTTAGAAATCACATATGGGACCCATTTCTTAGAGACATGGTAAATATCTCCTTGCGTTACGAGAACAATGGACCTTTCCCCTTATAACTAAAATTTCGATCTAGACAAAAATTTCATCACAGCTTGAAAGAGCATCACAAAATTAGTAATATTCCAAAGTTTCGTTGCGAAATGTTGTAAAATGCGGATAATATAGCCTTGCGAAGTTTGCCATTTTTCAGTCATTTTGTATTACAAACGGAAATTGACATACGATTCGGGTGTTGGGGCTGCAATTTCCCGTTTGTAATCTAAAATGACTGAAAATTGCAAACTTTGCAAGGCTCTATTTTCCTCATTTTACAACATTTCGCAACGAAACTTTGGAATATTACTAATTTTGTGATGCTCTTTCAAGCTGTGATGAAACATTTGTCTAGACTTGCCTAGATCAAAATTTTGGTTATAAGGGGAAAGGTCTATTCATTCACAAATAGTTGCGATATTCAACTGCTAACTTTGGAACTTGTGCTCCTATTAAGCTTGCGCGCTTAGAGGTTTAGAGTTTAATGTCTGCACTAGAACAACTTTTTTTGAATTAGCTGTATACTGTCATTACTATACTTTCGAGTATGGGAAGACTCTTGAGCGTTAAACCTCGTGTCATTATGAAATTATAAGTTCAAATACACTGCAAAAATACACGATAAAAATAATAAAGATAACATGCATAATAAGTATACTCCAGCGTAGAAAACCTCAAATATGGTTAGACCATAATTTTGGCGGCATAAGTTCGTAATCTTCAGTTTGAATGTTTACGATTATTGAATAGATATAGACTTCGAAAAGCCTAGAAGATAAGCTTAAGTTTTGAATTATTTATACACAGAAAGAAAAAAAAACCCCTTAAATGAGACTTTAACATGGAAATATGAAATTAGAATTCGATGTCGTTCCGAAGCAGTTTACACAGGCGATAAATTATTGGACAAATAGCGCGGTTCAAAAATTCAAATATAAACTTATATGCGGTTTTAAATTATTTATTAGCTATATATATCTATATGTATCTTACATGATGGAAAATATATTGAACATTATAGAACTTTGCATGTCAAAGCTGCATGCCCATAGAGACTAGGCTTCGTCATCGATGATGCTAAGATTGTGTTTTGCGAATACGTTGACAAGTGGATTAGTATGCCAAAGGACGCTTGCGTTTTTTAATTATTTTAATTATTCATGCGTTGCAAAGTGCTCAGCAGATGGTTTACAAGCAAAATTCAAGATCAATTTGTTGGCGCCGTGGGCTCGTGCAGGTGTTGTGACCGCCGTTTAACCCTGACTCGTGTCCATAGATGCTCGTGTCGACATGGAGATTATAAAAAATGGCGTAGGCATTACGGGAAAAATAGAGGGAGAAATTAAAGCTTCCTAATGGAGGCAAATAACGCTTTCTGATTGGTTAGAACATTTTGTTGCCCGGATTTAAATTCTCATTCTCGGATGCATAGTCCCGATTTTTACACACAAGTCTTTTGTGTTTTTTGGGACTGAATTTATTTTAATGTCGCTTATTTCTTTATCCGTGATTTCCACCAAACGGCTAGTCGCCATTTTGTAAACTAGTTTTTACTGTTATTTATTATATAAAGTATAGTGCTTTATAGAGATTTCAAAAACTCATTAATAATTCATGAAGCAATTATCCAATCTTGAGTAAGAAATTAGTCACGTGCATACGTCTTTATACCAGCTAAAGAACACTTTAACAAAAGACTATTGTTATGCAAACTATATAAAGATTTTTATATAAAGATTTTTATATAAAGATTTTTATATAAAGATTTTTATATAAAGATTTGACTTATTATGCAAACGTTTTTGAAGCCATTTAAAAAACTCGCAGGTCGTGTTTTATTAGGTCTAAAGCCACTCGCGCTGCGCGCTCGTGGCTTTAAACCTAATAAAACACTCCTGCTCGTTTTTTAAATAGTACTTCGAGCACTGATAAAAGTGATAATCTCACATGTAAGATTATTCATGATAATCTCACATGTGAAAATAATCGCTTTTCAATTTATCGCTTTTCTGTAAAAATGATCGCTTTTCAACACGAGAAATAAATCTGGTATTTCCGCGCACCCATGCATGTATTATTCTCTATATATTCACCTGTGGGTGAATATAAGGGAATATCACTTCAAATTTTACCAATCAGCACGTTGGATTTCTTCTATTCACTTGTGTAAAAATACTAACGCATGTTATTCCATTTACTGGACATATAGAACCAGCTGAAATGTGACATTAAAGAGCTGAAATCGTTAGTGCTCTCGAAATATGACGTGAATGCGGATGGCAAGCTCAGCATGGAGGAGGTACGCTAAAATCTTTTTAAGAGTTTTCTAAGCATGTTCCTCGCATATTATACGTCTGGTTTCCCAGAATACAGTTCATTATCTGTGATAGTCTGAGTTTCTGGAAACCCATGCTTGCTGCGTGGGCATTCTCGCCAAGTCAATTAATGGCAAAGTCTAATGCATGGTAGAGCTGCTCGACAATATGCATGCTTGTTTCTTTCTCTGGTTGACGTTTTAACTTTAAGTGATAGTATTAAAAATAAAACCTCTTTTCTTGTGTTAACAGATGAGTAAAGTTCTGCCGACTGAGAAGAACTTTCTTATGAGTTTCCGTAAAAATGTCAAACTCACATCGGTGGAATTTATGGAGGTAAGAATGATGAAAGTAATCTATAAAATTACAATTAATTTTATAAGAGATATTGGTGGCTCAATTTCACTTTACATTTCTAGATTTGGTTCCATTATGACTTGGACAAAAGTGGTTACCTAGAAGGCAGTGAAATCGAAGTATGTTGATTACGGTTGATTAGTGAAAGTTATTGTGAGGGAGTCTCGAATTTCAATTTCCAACGGGCATACGCTGCCTTACGAAATTAGGGAATTTTACGAGGGTATGAGGTAGTCCGAGGGGTGTATTTATTGCTCGTACGAGGATTTTTGATGATTTTAGGATTTTAAAAAGGATTTTGCAGATTTTTAGCTATATTTCGTAGGATTGTTAGTGATTTTATACGACATTTTGGGGTTTGGGATTCTAGGGATTTTGGCATGATTTCAGGATTTATTCTTTTTTTCGGGAGGTGCATGTACGTACAAGGATTCTTGCAGTAATACAGCCCTCGAATTAGTCCTCAGGTTTATCTTCCTCGATTCTTTTAGGGCTTCATTTACGACTTTTTGAAGAAAGCAGAGTGTGACGTTTCCCCAACGAAGATAGAATGTTACAAAGATGACATCGTAAGAAATATAATGCAATCTTAGTTGACAATTTGTTAATAAAACTGAATGTTTGAAAATTCCCGATTGAGTGATTTCATTGAAACACGAACCTGATTGAGATTATTTTCTTTTCAGTTAAATACAATTGATACTGACAGAGATGGGAAAATTTCACTCACAGAACTAGCAGAGTAAGTTTTCTTCCACGGTTATATGGAAATGCCCCCATATTTCTTCTTTATTTTACTGTGTCTGACGCCAGACGATTTTACTCGCCAAGGGGAAAGTCTAGCTGGCATTCAATGGGTTAGTTTCATGGTTAATTTAACCAGGACATCCTAGTCAAATATAACCATATTCCAGGTTACATTACCCAAACTATGGTAGGAAAAAAGATAAAATAACCAGGAAATTTAACCAGGAATATTAAGTTAACCCAAATAGCTCAGGTTCAGGGGTGGAAAAAGTATCGGAACCTGGGAACCTAGTTCCAAGAACTTTTTTTTGAGTTGAGAATTTTGCAGAAAATTTTCCAGAAAATATTTCAACATTTTGAGACAACTCTGTTTACTCAACTTACAAGTTACAACTGTTCTACTTTATTTACACTGTATACACACTAACATCAGCACCCTTTTAAATATTTGACGGAAATTAATTCTTTTACCCACCCCTTTCATCATAACGAGATAAAATGGTAAATATATGCTCTGCAAAGTCTCCAATAAAATGCAAATTAAATAGTAAACAAATAAAAGTGAACTGTGGTAAAAGACAACTATTGCGATGTACGAGCATACAAAAACCTGCCTAAAGCCTATTATTACTAAAGTACAAATAATACAATAATTATGCATTTGTTTTGTTATTTTTGTAATTGTAACATTGCAAATTTTACAGAAAATTTCTAGCCTTTGACCCAGGTTCCCAGAAAGAAAAAAAATTTTCTACCCCTGCCCAGGTTATTTCTGGAGTGTAAATATAGTGTGTCTCAATACACTTATCGAACAACCATCTTTACACTGAATTACATTATTTTGTTGCAAATTTTATTTACAAACTTAGACTGCTACCAGCTGGTGAAAACTTCTTCAAGAAATATGAGGTATGATAATAAACTTACTGAGTAACATGCATGCTTATGTGTATTTGAACTACCTTATTCAATGCAGATATTTAAGGAAAGTTGACAGGGTGGGTTAGGATAAACACAGTTAAGAAAGTAATACCACAATTGTAAAGGTAAAATAGCCTAGGGAAACTATGTAATTAGGTAAGCGTAATACTTGATGTATAAAAGAGGATATGATCGTATCCACGTGTAAATTTGCGCTATAGAAGTCAATGCAACGTATAAATCAGACCTATTTGAGGTTTAATTGTTTTTTAGTATACTTTAGTGTACTATATAATTATTTTGTCATAGAATAAACACAGGTTGGACCAAGGTGACTTCGATGAAATATTTGATCACTATGATAAGGTAAAAATGAAGAATCCACTGCTATAAATAATAAAAGTGAGACTTTAATCTGACTTTACCTAGACGTTAAGCCTATTAGTTGCACAGAAAGTCATCAGTTTCAACAACAATTAATCGAGCAAATTTAACCATTCACCATGGTAAATTTAACTATTCACCATGCGTGAAATCGTCTAGCGTTAGGGAGAAATAAAATAAGTTATACGCATAGGTATTAATGAATTGACAAAACAAACATAGGTAGATGGATTTGTTAAAGTGCCTACCGAAAAGGTAACTTTGTTATATTAATATGCAGGGCCGTCGCGAGCGGGGGGGTGTGGGGGGGTGCTCCACCCCCCCAATAATTTTCACAAGTCGGCCCCAGTCGGCAAATTTCTTCGTTACTGTT
>CACRXK020002287.1:0-33241 GCA_902702795.2 Paramuricea clavata
TATTTGCTGTGTTGGTGTAATGTACTCAGGTGAATAAGATGCTTGTGATGTTACTCTGAGTGTATATCCACACCGGGCAGGCCCAAAAAATATGCCTGGCCACAGTGGGAATCGAACCTACGACCTTTGGAATACTATAGACCAATGCTCTGCCAACTGAGCTACGCTGTCAGGTCGGTTCGAGTATTTGATATTTCGGAACTGAGTCTAGTTCCTTCGATATCAGTGTAATCTAATAATCATGATATTTGCTGTGTTGGTGTAGTGTACTCGGGTGAATAAGATGCTTGTGATGTTACTCTGAGTGTATATCCACACCGGGCAGGCACTTGAAAAATATGCTCGCCCGGTGTGGATATACACTCAGAGTAACATCACAAATATCATATTCACATGAGTACACAACACCAATACAGTATGTTATTATGCACAGGAATTCATTTGCAGTCATAACCATGGGATAGCATATTTTAAATTTGGACTATTGAACCTCACAAGCTTACAGTAGTATCCATTGGGATATTAAACCAATCATTGTCCCATAAAGATATCTCTCTGTTGCTTTTTGGTCACATTGTAAACCTCCGAATTAAAGCCCCCCCCCCCACCCAATATAACCCCCTGTGTATAAGTCCATCATATTTACTAATACTTAGGCCAGTCCAAATACAACCCCCGCCCCCCAAATATAAGCCCTCCATGCATGTATAAGCCACCTGCCTTATTATTGGAAAGGTATTTATTAATTTAAGGCAGTGACAGCCGCAGTAGCGTAACGGAGGAACACGGGGCCCTTAGGCATATTTTGTGTCGGGGGCCCTTTTGTCATACATCGTTGGTGACGAAACGCACCGTACGTGTCTCACGGCGCGACCTTCCTAGGGGGGGGTCGGTCGGGGGGGCATGCTCCCCCGAAAATTTTTGAAATCTAGAACCTCTGTAATGCTATATATATATATATATATATATATATACATATATATATATATATATATATATATATATATATATATATATATATATATATATATATATATATATTTTTAATGTTCTATATAATATATAATCTATATAATATATAATCTATATAATCTATACACTATATAATCTATTTTTACTAAAACTGGACAATGCCAATGTCAAGAATGTCAATGTTTAACAAATTAAGTTTAATTACGTAAACTGTAAAACTTAAACACCTATTTGTTCCTTCCTTCTCGCATTTGCATTGGCGAATCGGTGGATCAGCTCGTTCTTGTCAACAACTTTCGCTTCTTTATTTTCGATGGAAAGTATCGCTAAACCTGAAAGCCTTTCTTGGGATATTTTAGACCTGAGATATGTCTTTATCAGCTTCAGTTTAGAGAAAGAGCGTTCTGCTGTTGCAACTGTAACAGGGAATCGTTGCAAATAGGATGAGGAGTTTATACACTTGCGAGAAAGAGGAACTGACACGGCTTTCAAGCATTAAACGAATTACATCCGTAACAGATTGTCGCTCTGCGATTTCCTTTCTGAATTCGTTGACAAAAGATCGAAATTCAGACACAAGTTCTTCTGTAAAATCAGTTGGATATTCTTCTACAATTGCTTCTGCAACAGTTTCAAGCTGAGGTGACTTTAACTGAGACATGTTTTGTGGATGAAGGCAACTGAATAGACTGGTGACCATTTTCTGACCTTCAAACCGTTGTTTGAGTTGCATAATGGCATTGTCAACCGTTTGGTAAAATACGTTGACTTTGAAAGCTTCTTCAGGATCAGTTAATCTTTGATCAGTAGAAAGCTCATCAAAAAACCGTTTTGTTTTGCGATTCCTCTTGTTCTCAAACGTTACAGATGAACTCCAGAACTGGGCTAATGCTGTCGCAGTTAAAAGAACTGAGTTCCAAGAACTTCTTAAGATCACGAGTTCCGACAATGCACAGTTTAAAAGCCTTGATGCGACGGACAGATCAATCTTTTGCGACTGCAACTCTTTTGAAGCGCTGTTGATTGCTCGCAAAACTCTCTCCCACATAACGATAAATATAACAAATTCGAGTTTATCTATTTTGTTTTTCAATTGTTTTGCATCTTCTCTTTCTGCTTTATTAGTAGATGTTAAAGACAACCGTGTTAATACTCTCATGATATGTAGATACCTGTCACGAACGGCCCGTACAGCATCAATTCGCGAACTTCATCGCGTTGTACATAATTTCTTGAGCGTAAGAGATCTTTTTCAGCTTCAAGACCGAGTTCTCTCCATCTGTTTAACGAAGGTGCAAAAAGCTAAATAGTTCCCTTAATAGTCCAAAGAAATTCTCATTTTCTACAACTGAATTGACAGGATCGTTGATTACCAGGTTCAAATTATGGCTGCCGCAATGAACGAAAGGAACTGGGGCAGTAACCATACATTTAATCAACGTTTGCACGCCAGCATGAATACCACTCATTACGCTTGCGCCGTCATACCCTTGTCCACGTATTTTTGAAAAGTTAATACCAAGACTTTGCAGAAACGCCTTTGTGGTTGATACTATTCCATTCGCTGTTGCATCATCTCATTTTACAAAACCCAAGAAGTTTTCTTCAATACTACACTTGTCCCCATCTATCTGGACCCGCCGTATTATAACGCTTAATTGATCAATTCTAGTTATATCGCTAGTAGAATCTAAAATGAGAGCCCAAAATGGCGAAGCATTGATCTTGTGAACCAAAGAAACTGTGACTGTTTTTGCTAGAAGTTCTATTAACTCGTTTTGAATTTTTGGGCTAAGATACTTTGTTGCACGGGCGGGAAGTGAGATAACTTTTGCAAGAATCTCGTCGTACTGAGCCATCAGATATACCATACCAAGAAAGTTTCCACCTTCACAAATGTTATCATGAACGTGCTCGTTGTGACCTCTAAATGCCAAAGTTAGCGTGGCAAGAGTCAAAATTATTGTTATGATTCGGTCAAGAACTTTAACCCAGAAGAGAGCATTGTTTCTGATTTCTTTCTCATTATTTCATCCACAGTCTTGCCAGATTTCCATCTCATATAGACTGCAGTTGCCTGAATATGCATGTTGCAAGCTTCGTGCCTCTTAATTTTTTCAAGCATATTATGCAAGCTACCAGATACACCATTTATCCATCCTCTATGATTTTCATAATTTGGTGATGCACGATCAGCAAACAACCAACAAACTTCGCAATAAGGTTTTTGCAGTTCCATTGAATAGCATAACCAAAGTCTTTGTATTGACATATTATCAATATACTTATTGTAGTATCTGGCACTGAAATTCACTATTGAATTCCCTTCCTCATCTTCATATTCGAAAGGTCCTGTCGGTCTGCATGACTCGTGATCCATAACCATTATTTTCAAATCACAATCTGTTATGTTTTCCTTTAAAATGACCACGGTCAGTTGGGAACTTTCTTGTCGTATCAAATACCAGATCTTTATTTTTATCCAACTTTGCTTCTGAAGTAGAACTGGAAAGTTTCAAGGGAGTGAAGTTTTCGTCCTTGTCACCAGTAACATCATGATTGGACTCAGGGCAAATAGAGGAATTTAAATCTTTTTCGGCGTTGTCAAAAAAGGAATCGTCTTCGACTTCAGCGATGCTACTGCTACTGCTAGTAGACGTGGGGTCTTCATTATTGTCGACATTATCTTTCATTTGAAGAAATGTTGATATGCAACTTGTGTTTGATAAAGAACTCTCCGCTTTTTCTTTTTTTCTGCTCTCTTTTGTGCCCCAGATTTGTACTTTCGCTTTCCAGCCATCATGACCGACATTTTGTTTTGCATTTTTAATTTGGACGTGCTTCATGTAATAAACTAACAAGAATAACTTTTGTTTTATTTGAGATAAAATAAAATGTCAGTTGCCACTGTCGATGTTTATTGCCACTGTCGATGTTTATTTATTGTAATACCTAAATTTGATTAATATTATTCTAATAATCTAAATCATGACCGTATTAATCTAAATCTCACTCGGCCCCATGGCGGGCCATTCGATTACGTATACTAATTGCACTCCTCTTAACAATCAGAATGCAGTGATTTTGTCATGTATATAATAAATTAGCTAATGTTATAAATGAAGAATTGAAATATGTTGACTTTAATATATTATCGGTAAACATCAGCAAAACGAACTATATCTTATTCAAAGGCAAAAAAAATAAATCTGCAAGAATATATCCATTATATTTGATACAAACTAGTCTCCTACGCATACCTACTTAGCGGGCAGTGCCCTCACGTAAGGTATGATTACTTTGGCCAAGAATTCCTTTCCTCAAAATTTACCAATCACAGCTTTACCCACGAAAATTGTGGGGCTTGACCTTTGACTGACCTTGAGGCTTGGGTCGTCAAAAGTTTCAAAACATTTAATCTTGAACATTTCATATCTTGATTTGTACGTATTCATATCTTTAATAAGCCGATTATCTGCGAGAGCTGAGACATATTTGTTATACATATACCAGTCTACAAATCTACAATATGGAACAATATAGAATTTGTCGAGCTATTGTTTTGAACAGACAGTGAAATACAGTGTAGTAAAATCGAACAATATCACCTGAAATATTTCGCGATGTTTTGATTACTTCTATACAAGCGTTTGCACCAGGTGTTACTGTTAACACAGGTAATATACTGGACAAAGACGTCAAGACAAAGTCAGTAAAGTTTAACAGTGTACATTTATACTGCGGGTGTAGATAATAGATTTATAAATAGTTAAATACTAATTGAAGATTGCAGAATTCGGCCTATATAAAATATTGAATTAATTCATTGCATATTTCGGTTTCTTAGTTTAATGTATATGACTAGCCAGTTTATAAAGTTTAATAAAATCGTAATTACGAAAGTCGCTCTGATATTGAACGTTCGGAAACTTATAGTATATATTGAATATACAAGGCAGCGTTTACACTGTACCGTTTTCGTAGCGTTCTCGTATTGTTCTTAATCCTCAAGGGAACGCAAGACAATAGTCTAGTTCTCTCGAACAATACGAGAACGCTACGAAAACGGTACAGTGTAAACGCTGCCCAAGTGAACGCAGTCGCGTCAAGTTCAAAACAAGTATATTTACCAGTGAATAGTTTTATATACATTTAAGCCTTCGACCTATCTATCGTGTACTTTCATTGAAAAAATATTCAATACTTTCTACTTCGACTGCTATTGATCAGAAAACTCGATCTGTTCACATTTATGGCCATTTAAATACGTATATATACCGTATTATTATTCGATTATCGCACGCTCCTTGTTTACACTTTACAGTTGACATTCAAAGTGGGCGTTGTCTAGTGTATTTGAATGCTATTGGCTAATGGGATACAATGGGAAAGCGAATTGCTAGCCAAAGTAAGCAGACCGTACGTGGCGGGCCCAAACCCGCTAAAGTAGGTCTGCATAGGAGACTAGATACAAACCAGCTAGTACAAAAACAAAGTATTAAATTTTTGGGAGTTGTTATTGACGAAAACCTTTCCTGGAAATCACATATATCGTTAATTGTAATAAAAGGATTTCAAAATCCACTGGCATAATCTTTAGATGACGCTACTATCTTTCGACCAAAATGAAACTATTTTTATATTATACTTTAGTTTATCCATACCTTACCTAATGTAAGTAATGTAACATAGTTTGGTCATCCAATTGTAAAACTAATCTTAGACGGATATACCTGTTACACAAACGAATTGGAGCATTGACAAATCAGATTATCGTGCGCATACTGCGCCTGCATTGTTTACTGAATTAAAAATATCTTGATATTCACAAAATTTCATACATATCAAAAACCGAAATTCATGTTTCCTATCGTCAATGTTTACTTCCTCCACCTTTTCACAACTTATTCATTACTAGTCATCAAGTACACAGCTACAATACTAGAAATTCAAGTTTATATCGATCTCATGCATGTAAAACAATTACTGAGCAGTTTACAATTATTTTCCCAGTTCCCAAAATCTGGAACTCCTTGCCACATAATATTCTTAAAACTGACAGAGACATTGAGTTACTTCAGGAGTAAAATGCTTAAGTTCTTATTAGAAAGTTCCTTAATCCATGCAATCTTAAAACAAGAACAATTATAACACTGATTTCTCTTCAACCTTATCAATAACATAATAGATCAACTTGTAATCTAATTATTTATCACTTACCTTGGCAAATTGTCACGAGGAGACATCCAATCTACAAGGCTTTGGTTTCAGGATGCCTCCTCGCCTTCTACTTATATCTATATGTAAATAATTTACATGTGTGTTCACTTAACTCAGGGTATAGTGTGGCAAATCAGAAATAATAATAAATAATAATAATAATTGTATTTGTAGCGCTCTTCATGGGGAAATAAAGTCACACACACAGTTGAGTGACCAAGACGGCAAAATTTCACATAACCAGTCCAGTAAAAGTACAATACCTGTTGAAGTACATTCTACTCCTGCGTCTTTACTGTGCCCGCAATTTTTATTGCCCCATCCGTTGTGAGGACAGCTGCTCAAGCTTAGCTCATTTCCAGAACAAGCAACATCATCTAACCATATCTGCCCAGTACCATCAGGAACAGAATCCCTTCTAAGAGCTCTAACACCGTATTTATATCCAAGTTGACGACATGCAACCCTTGCATCATTCATATCCCAACCGTCATCACAAATTGTTCCCCATTTCCCACTGTAGAATACTTCCACACGACCAGAAATAGATGTAGTATAATTAAAACTTGGTAGTCCCCGTAACCGGATGGCTATTGGTTTTCCTATAAAAATTAAAAACATATATGAGAGAGTGATTGTACAATTGTTAAACTCCATGAAATGAAAGGACTATCTTGCAAGGTAAGACGAACTTGAGGTTGGCCGTTCTTCCCAACCGAACGTATAGTCTCAGAGTATACCGTACCAGAATTGCAGATCTCCATGTCGAACCTGTTGGAGGGCCTAGCCAGCCTATAGCCTGCAAGCGTTAAATGTGTATATATAGTTCTAACTCGACATTTGCGTATTAACGTTTCAATGGCCTGTTCTATCTAGAAAGGTTTTAAT
This sequence comes from Paramuricea clavata, assembly GCA_902702795.2. Classification (NCBI taxonomy): domain Eukaryota; kingdom Metazoa; phylum Cnidaria; class Anthozoa; order Malacalcyonacea; family Plexauridae; genus Paramuricea; species Paramuricea clavata. Next base: position 7,081 of record CACRXK020002287.1, read on the forward strand.
ATGGATTTCAACACTAAACTATAAAAATCAACACAATTTTTGAATCGACGAAGTAGATTATATGCCATCGACGTGTTACAGGTAAACTACATGAAGCCGCTACTATATTTAGCGTTCTTCTTTTGTGTTCCTAACTCATTTTGAATTTTCAAAATTAGATTTGCAAATTTGAAAAACTCTTCGCAAATCCCTTGAGGGAATTTGCAATTTTCCTGTCGGCCGTTGCAACGCAAAGAAAGTTCCTTTCAAATTTTCCTAACTTCCTGTTTTAATTTCCTAACTTCCTGTTCTGTTCTGAGCGTTATCATTGGTGGATTATTTTTGTTAGCCGTTATTAGGTGGAGTATATTTGTGGATTGTTTTTGTTAGGAAAATTTAATTTGATCATAATAACATTGCAAATTACCTCAAGGGATTTGCAAGGGAGTTTTTCAAATTTGCTAAGGTAATGACGAAAATCGCAATCAACTTAGGAACTCAAAAGAGGAACACTTCACGTAGTTTACCTGTAAGGTGGAATGACTCCCAAAATTTGTTTGCCTCATATATGCCCTAGATCGAGTATGAAACTTTGAGCCTATGTTGACTTTACATTTATATTATACATAATATAAATTTATATTATTAAACGTTCATGCATGGCTTCGTTGCCATGGAAACGTACCTGTTTACCGAATAAATTCGAATTACACGCTGCATTGTCATTAGTCGGCTTTCAAAACAACAACAGAACATTTCCGGTAAGAGAGCGAACGTTTGGGGAGTTAGAGAATGGCCTCTGCGATTGTCCTGTTGTTGTTTTGAAAGCCGACCAATGACAATGCAGCGTGTAATTCGAATTTGAAGGCCATGTGTTACAAAGAGCATGCGCATTAAGGAACTTATGAACATCACACAATCTTTAGTGTAATGTTAGTCATGTAAATATGTAGATATGTGTGAATAAATAATTGTATTTTTGTGTGACTTAAATCGTGGTAACAAATGGTCCTTCGAACCGGAATTCGAATCTCTTTGGTAGTTCAAAAATTATGTCTCGAGGGAGTGCCGCGGAGGCGCAAGTGGTCTCTGGAGACCAGACAACTGAAACTGCTGATGATGAGACACCGAATAAAGAAGAGCTCGAGATAGCTTGGCGTATCGCTAGTCGCAAAACAAGCAAAAGCAAATTTACGAAGATCCGAAATCGAATTATTTCGTTACTGGAGGATGCCTCCGCTTCGTGTCGTGAGGTAGAACAGTTTTTCGCCGAGTTAAAAGAATTAGAAGCGAAGCTAAAGAGACATGCTTGAAGTTACGATATTTGTTTACAGTACTTAAAGCAGACGCTCGTGTGACTCAATTAGACCAGTGGTTAGACAAGTTATTTGACGAAGCTTTGGAGGTTAAATCAGCTGTAGCTCGATACTTGGACAATCACTCTAGCAGTAGAAATTCATCTGTAAGATCTAGCAAGAAAAGCGCCACTGTAAAAAGCAAGATTTCGAAGTCTACGGATAAACAACAATCTGGTAATTTATTCGAAACAATGAAGCATGAAATGCCTGAATTGAAATACCGACAATGAATCTAGATTCAATTGCCCATCACAGAGATAAAGCTAACCTAAAAGCTACTTCTAAGCGTGTTATTCACCGACAGCAAGAATTTCAAGACGAAGAGAAGAGCGAAAAAGTATAAGAAAAAAGACAGCAGCCTCAGGGAAAAGTAAACCAGACAATTATCGTGATACAGTTGACTGGGTTGAATCACAGCAAAACATTCGTGCAACAACAAATGAAAGGTCACAACTTAACTCAAACTCGGACAGTGTAGAGAAAGAAATACGTCAGTTAGAAGAAGAAATTAAAACTATCAGGGCTGCACGACAAGCTGTCAGTGATCTTCAAATGCCTGTAATGACAAATAGACAAACAAACGTATCCTTACGTGACCACGATATGGTTAAACAATCAAGTCAACCGAGAAGGGAAGCCGAAAACAACCTCGAATTATGGAGAGCTCTCAGAGACCAACGCTAGCGTCAAACACCTATGAGAACAAATCAGAGAATAAATACGTCTTTAACTGGTCCCTCAAAGGTCGAACTATCTAGATCTACACGAGCGGATGAGGGGAACAGTAACAAGTTATCAAACCATTTAGAACGAATTCATTTACCAACATTTTCTGGCGACAAAACCAAGTTTGAAGAATGGAAAGCTCGATTCACCGTGTGTGTTGATAAAACTGACGCTTCAACAATGCATAAGTTAATCCGTCTGCGGTCGCTTTTACGAGGGGAAGCGGAAGAACTTCTCGAAGATCTTGGCTGGGAAAGCAGCGATTATTATAGCGCGTGAAAAATTCTTGAAGATGAATATGGAGGAGATGAGCGGTTTATTAACCGTCAAATGGATCTTATACGCGATGTAAAACAAGTAAAGACTGTAGAAGATATTCGACAATTTTCTCGGCGTCTAAACACATGCGTAGTTACATTAAAGAATCGTCGACGGTATGACGAGTTGGAAGCCGGTATGTTGTATAGTGTGGTTAAGTCAAAATTATCTCCAAGCCTACTGGAAACATACTATGCGTGGCTTGATTACCAACATCATAGATCTACTTTGGAAGCCCTACGAGATTGGCTGTTGGTCTATTCGAGACATAAAGTGCATGCCCAAGAAGATGTTGAGGGTGTTCTAAAGAATGATCGAGAAAGAAGACCGAATCGTCGCAATAACACATACGCGTTAGCACAGAACAACAGAAAAACGACGTCTATTTGTTTCAAATGTAACAAGAAACATTATATTTCGAACTGTTATCGGTTCAAGTCGATGTCCCTAAAAGCACGTTGGGAATTTGTTCGAGAAAAGAAGTTATGTTCTAAATGCTTGAACTCAGGTCATCAAAGTGTAAAATGCGATAAAGATGAGACGTGTCCAATCTCGGAATGTCACAGTCGACATCACCCATTGCTCCACCGATATCAGCCCAAAGCGAGGGGAAAGGATAATGTTGAACAGTCAACTACCACCGAGCAACAAAATGAGGAACAGAGACAAATTCAGAATGATCTAAGCAAAACTAATTCACCCCCTCAAGAATCCACTCCATCTACGTCAATCAGTAATCACGTAACCGATGATGGATCACAATTTATAGCACTTTGAACAGTTCCTGTCGTTCTGGTTAATGGCAATCAACGCATTGTAGCCAATGCCTTCCTTGACGAAGGAAGTACCGCTTCGTATGTTCGGGAAGATATTGCTCATAAACTTAAATTGCAAGGAACACCTGAACAACTTCACGTTTCTACCTTAACCGGAAAGACGACGTTCAATAGCACCCGTGTTCAAATCAATGTGGAAAGTCTTGATAGCACATTCAGTAGTCGAGTTGATGTTTGGACCAAGGATACTGTAACTCCAGGACTTGATGTGATTGATTGATTGATTGATTGATTGATTGATTGATTGATTGGAACAAACAAAAGAGTGAATGGCCCCACCTTCGTCACCTTGAATTTCCTCAAGCTTCACGCAACCGAGTCGTCGACATCCTGATTGGAATCAACGCTATTGAATTTCACTCACCTCTTGAAGAAATTCGTGGTTCACAGGGTGAACCAGTCGCTCGAAGAACACCCTTGGGTTGGACGTGCATTGGACCCTGTCAGAGAAACATTGCTCTATCTGAAGTACGTTCTCATTGTGCTTTTCACATTGCGATGAAAGAAGATGAAGGGGATAATTTGGACTGTACCCTACAGCGCTTTTGGGATCTCGAATCTATCGGCTTAGTACCAGGCAAAGAAGAGACATACACTCCAGACGATTTGGAAGCTGAGAAGAAAGTTGCGAATTCCTTACGTTATGTCAACGGTCGCTACGAGGTAGGAATATCATGGAAGAATAACGAACCACAGTTGGAAAATAATTACAACTTGGCTTATAAACGTCTAGAAACACTCGAACAGTCTTTAAAACGACGTTCGAATGTCGCCGAGAGTTACCAGAAAGTAATTGAAGATCATTTGTCCAATAGGTATATTCGGAAACTTACCCGCCAAGAAAAGCAACGACCGAAGTGGTACCTTCCACATTTTCCTGTGATGCGCAACGATAGATCAACGACGAAAGTCAGAATAGTCTTTGACGCATCGTGTAGTTTTCAAGGGAAAAGCCTGAATGATTCTATGCACACTGATCCTAAGCTACAGAAGGAAGTTTTGGACGTACTTCTACGTTTTCGCCGCGACAGGAGTGCCTTATCGGGTGACATTAGCGAGATGTTTTTGCGAATTATTATGGCAGAAAATGATCGTCCATATCATTCTTTCCTGTGGCGTGACCTGAAAAGCGGAAAGCCTGATGTTTATGAATTTCAACCATTTGGTGTTTGGAGATAAAGCGTCCCCCTACTTGGCTCAAGGTGTGTGTCGAGAACATGCAAAGAGAAATGCAAATGAATACCCGGATGCTGCGAGGACAGTCTTGGATTCAATGTAGATGGATGACACCTTGGATTCAGTCTCGAACGTAGCAGAAGTAATTAATCTTCGACATAATTTAACGGTAATGATGGCTCAAGCTAGAATGAAAATTAGAAAATGGTGCAGCAACGAAGCAGCTGTGATGGCGGACGTCTCTCCTTTGGATCGTGCTCAAGGAAGTATAGAGATACGAGACAAAACTTTGCCAACAATCAAAGCTCTGAGAGTTACTTGGGAAGCTAGCAATCACTTGTTAACTTTTCAATACGCAGCACCACCTATACCTGATGAATTAACGAAGAGAGTCGTTACACGTTTTGCAGCCAAAATCTTTGATCCGTTGCAGATTTTGTGCCCATTTACAATACAAGCCAAAATTCTCCTACAGAAAGCCTCGAGTCGGCATCTCACATGGGATGAGAAACTACCTGATGATTTGTCCAAATCGTGGAAACAGTGGTTTGAACAGCTTACTCAACTTGGAGAATTAAAGTTGAGAAGATGCCTTCGACAAGATCAAAGTGTTAATAGTCAATCAGTTCACACTTTGTTGATGCCTCAACGCAAGCGTACGCCGCGGTTTCATACATTCAGAACATTTATCACGATGGAACAGTTTCAGTGGTGTTTATAGCAGCTAAATCGCGAGTCGCTCCTTTAAAAGAATTAACTGCACAAAGATTAGAACTTCTATCAGCAGTACTCGGCCTACGATTGAGTGATTACATTTCAAGAAGTTTACAAATTCCTTTGAGTCAACACCACTTCTGGACTGATTCTCAGAATGTTATCTATTGGGTAAATGGTAGTAGCTCCAAATTCAAACCTTTCGTTGCACACCGTGTTGCAGAAATCCAAAAATCTACTTCGCCTATACAGTGGAAACATCTTCCTGGAGCAATTAATCCAGCCGATGTTGCCACAAGAGGAATCACATCGGAACAGCTCGTCGCATGTGAAACTTGGATGAACGGGCCTTCGTTTTTACACAGCGGTCCTTGGCCTGACCAACGCTATGTTATTCCTGAAGAAGGAACATCTGAAGAAAAGAAAAAAGAATCAACTGAACTTGTTCATCTGACGCAGACATCCATTCATTCACCACTCAAGTTTATGCTACTAGATGCAACATAGTTTATGCTATTAGAGACAAGAAACCCCATTATTCTACCGAGACAGGCTTACATAACAAAACTCATATCAATAACTATGTCATTTTTGATATGATATTGACCTTACGAGGCCTGACGTGGTGGCAACCGTTGGCAATTTATTGGCTAAAAGTGAATCTACTTTAGATATTTTTTCAATTTATTCCGTTAATTTCTGAAGCTAAGAATATTGTGATCATCAACTGACAATTTTTGGGTCGTTTGGTATCTTCCTGTGGTTATAATTTCAGGTTATATATTTGACCGCTTGATATACGAAGAGTCTCACAGTTTGTATAGACATAGCGTTTTTCCGATAGTGATTGCTTATTTAAATATCAACATAATAATTGTTACAGTGCTTGGCCTTGGTCCTTGGTATTGCTTCATACTATACAAGTTATTTATTTTCGAATATACTGTGTTCTCGCAATTATTTTTAATATTTTATACCTTGACCGTTGGGATTTGTTTTGACAGGGCTAACGTTTCCTAGCAACAGTAAATTTGAATTTTGCGCGTGACTTCGTGGCTTTATATCTTTTATTATTTCAAGTTCTGGAACAGTAAACAATTCAAGGACTTTATTTTATTGTGGTGGCTTACAAGTTAATCAACTCTGCTGATGTTAAACTGTTTGCTATCTATCTAGTCTATACTAATATACTATTGATTAATTTTTCTTTCATTGGCGTGGTCAGTTTCCCTGACATTGCAGTGAAATATAATCCCAAGTATTTTCCGTATTAATTACAAATCCCCTCAAGTGTTATCGACCGACGACCGCCGTCTGCTAAATGATCTAATCAACAGAACATTTATATCGTACTTTCTCCATCATGATGCTGATAGATTTGATGAAGTTTTGCTGTAGAAACCTTTATATCACGTGAGTGTAAGTTTTAAATTCAGAAATGGTTTTAAAAAACACTTCAGATGGAAAGAAAAGTCTAGTTAAGATTGGACGCTTCATAATTAACCTGTTAATTCTTTTTTCAATTTTGAAATTGTCTGTGAAAGTTAATCGATACGCTAATAAGACCCAAATTACATCAGAAAACATTTTAATCTGCTCCGAACTTGTTTCTCTGCCCGAAAAACTATGCTATGTTTGGGTATCCACCCGTGATGTTGTATTCAGAAAGTATAACTTACCATGCAATAACCAGCATCGCTACGGCTTACACTTACAAATTAATCGCAAGATCTCGCATGCGTCTATCCTACTCTAGCTTGCATATTGCAACGAACCCTGGACCTTGTTCACCTGGAACAAATCAACCTTGCATAATTTCTTCGTTAAATTGTCTCGCAATCAACGCTCGAAGCCTGAAAAGTTCGCATTTAGTTAATGGTCAACAAATTAGTAACTTCGCACGCTTCCAAGAACTTGTATACACGGAAAACGTAGACCTTGCGTTTGTAACGGAAACTTGGCTAAATAAAGGCTTTAGTAACGCAGAAATACTATCTAACGATTACGAGATATATAAGAAGGACCGAGGAAGCCGTGCTGGTGGTGTGTTATTAGCAGTCAAATCAAGTTCATTCCATTCTGTACATGAAATAGTCGAAGAACAATGTAAACTTGAATTGGTCACTGTAGAATTGACAACAAACTCAAGGACAAAGACCACTATAGACCACCTAACTCGGACAGAAATTGGCTAAATTTATTTGATTCATACCTCGCTATTTTGTCAACAAGTTATGATAATATCGTAATTTATGGAGACTTTAATCTACCAAAAATTATTTGGGATTCTCCGGATCAGACTACGGGGTCTGACGAATTACAATTTACTGAACTCCTGAATGACTACTTTCTCTCGCAAGTAAATAATCAACCGACTAGAGGTGAAAACATCTTGGACCTCATTATTACAAGCGCACCCGATCAAGTAAAAGTAAACGACATCCTGCTGCCACAAGAAAGTGGCATTGTAACCGATCGTAACTGTATTTTTTTCGAAGTAAAAGCCAACGTAAAAGCTCAAACTAAGCAGAATAGACACGTATACGACTACCTAAAAGGCGACTTTCAAGGACTGCGCTCGACTTTGCATAATATTGACCTCTCCAACGTCGTAGAAAGCAGTACGAATGTGAACGTCGCGTGGCTGCAATGGAAAGCAAAGTTTGTGTGCGCAGTACGTGAACTTATTTCCACGAGAAAGATCAAGGGCAAGAGCTCACCACCCTGGATAACTGGAGACATTCTGTATATGATACGGAAGAAAGAATCTGTACTTAGGAAGTTAAAACATTCGTCCTCAACATACTTGTCTACCAAATTCAAACAATTACGATCTATGGTCAAACGTATGATTAGTGACAGTCGGGCAAGATTCTTCGAATCATTAGAACAGGACATTAAAGCAAACCCAAAACGATTTTGGTCCGTTTTCAAACTTGGCAATAAAGCAAGCGGCGTTCCTGAGCAAATGTCTGTACCATCTAGCAGCAAAAACACGGCCACGGGTGTCACATCCGTTCGGAAAGTTGTCTCTAGTTCTGTCGACATCGCAGAAGCCTTCAACCAACATTTTGGATCGGTATTTTCTGGCGATACAGAAGAACCTCGCCCCCAATTACCTACTATTAGCTGTCCAGTCCTTCAAGATATATCTCTCTCACCCTGAGAGGTTGCCGCTGCACCTCGTTTCCTTGACGGCAGCAAAGCAACTGGACCTGATGAGATCTCGGCAAGGCTACTAAAAGAAACAACTGAACAGATGGCACCCTCTTTAACTTTACTCTACAACAAGTCACTCGAGACAGGCGTATTTTCAGACGAGTGGAAACTGGCAAATATTGTGCCGATACACAAGATAACAAAGATCTTGTTGAGAACTATCGTCCAATATCCCTGCTAAGTATTATCTCGAAAGTTCTAGAACGGTGTGTTCTGATTCGTCTGCGTGACCGTCTATTACTGATGTTAGACCGTGCGCAACATGGATTCATTCCTAGAAAATCCTGTGTGACTCAACTGGTTGAAGTTATCGACTACATTGGCTCCTTACTAGACACTGGCAAGCAGACTGATGTGATTTATCTAGCGGATATGTCGAAGGCCTTTGATAAAGTGCAAGACTCTCTTATCCTTGATAAACTACGCCAGTACAACATCTCTGGTAACCTGTTGAACTGGTTTACCTCCTACCTTCGTGGGCGAAGACAACGTGCTACGGTACTTGGTGCGATATCGAAAGAACGCAAAGTAACATCTGGAGTTCCTCAAGGTTCCATCCTTGGACCAATGCTCTTTCTTTTATATGTGAACGATCTGCCCAAGACTGTGAATCTCGGTGTATGGGTGTCGAATGAGAAAGATCTCGGTGTATGGGTGTCGAATGAGTTGTGCTGGAAGAAACAAGTTGTCGAACAGACTTCAAAAGCGAACAAACTTCTGGGATTTGTCAGGAGATCTTCCCGGGAGATACGAAGCCAGAGAACAAGAAGATGTCTGTTCCTCTGTTGTACGACCACACCTTGGCTAGGCCACCCAGATTTGGGCCCCTCAGACCATCGAGCTTATCAAGCGCGTCGAAAGAGTGCAGCGTCGTGCAACAAAATTCATACTAAACCTTCCATTCCACTGCGAACTAACCTACGAGGATCGACTACAAGCTACCGATTTACTACCGATTAGTTTCTGGCATGAATATTTAGACTTGACGTTTTTCTTCAATATGTTTAACGGGTTGGTGTGCGTTAGTGAGGAGATAATCCCTGAACGGAAGCATGGAAATATAAGAACAACGCGAGCTACGAGCAATTCTGACATCATTACGTTCAGGATTAGAAAATGCAGAACAGTAACATTCCAAGGGTCGTTCATGAATAGAACAGCAAGAGTTTGGAACATTCTTCCTGCAGAACTGAAACACCAGTCTCTCACTTTACCACGATTTAAATCTCTGCTGTTAGACTACTTCAAAACTGCCTTATACCTAAATTATCAACCCCAAAATCCTCGGACATGGAAGTCTATCTGCTTAAAGTGTAACACTGCTCGTAGTCTTGCTGCTCCACTCTCTTGCTGTTATTAGTGTCTCATAGTTATTGAAATATAAACATGATTAGGAAGGTTGTAAGTCTTAATTTTATGTTCTGTCTAAATTTGGATAGATTTGTGTCAATTTGTGCACGTCCAGGTTCTTTACTGTTTTGATCTATTTTTCGAAGTTGTCAGATCTTCCTAGCCTTGTTTATTATGTTTCAATAGCTATTTTATATTCTATGAATTGTTATATGTTTTATAAAATTTGCAAGCAGCTAATTACGTATGTTTGTGAAATACAATACAACGAAAACTTCGAGGAATTTGTTTGCTTGGCTTCAAGTTCCAATTCGTGTGATGACTTTGATCAGGTAAATCGAAGTTTTCGTTGTGTTTAATTTGTGTTTTATTATCTATTTAAAATTTAAAGGGCCCACAGTAATTGGTACCATATACTGTTGTGGTGACCCTGCCATGAATGCATGATAATGGCAAAGTTAAATAAATAAACTCATCGTTGGTAAATATCATGAAATGGGAAATCATGAAAATGGTGTGAATCACGTTCTTGCTGACATTCGAACACGGTTTTGGATCGTACACGGGCGAGAAGCAATCAAGTCCTATCAGTCAAAATGCAACACATGCAAAAAGAATCGAGCCAAAGCAGCGACGCAAATCATGGCGCCGCTACCCAAGTCAAGAATAGGACTACCCATGAGAGCATTTGCTAGGTGTGGTGTGGATTACGCTGGACCGTTTTTAACGAAAGAAGGCAGAGGAAAATCTAGAACAAAACGGTATTTATGTCTCTTCACGTGTTGTGCTACTCGCGCCGTGCATTTGGAAATGGCTTGGAGTCTAGACGCCAATTCCTTCTTGTCGGCGTTTTCCCGGATGACCAGTCGTCGCGGGTTGCCCCTGGAGGTGATATCAGATAATGGTACGAACTTTGTAGCAGCGAAACGTGAATTACGAGAATTATTCAAGGCGATGGATAAGAATGAAATCAAGAAATCTATGACTAATCAACGCATTAAATGGCGATTCAACCCTCCAGGTGCAAGCCACTTCGGCGGTTTCTTCGAAGCCCTTATAAAAAGTGCGAAACGAGCCATGAAAGCTGTAATTGGAAATGCAGAAATTACTGATGAGGAGTTACTTACTACGATTGTTGGAGTTGAAGGTTTAATGAATTCCCGGCCCCTTACATACCAGAGTGCAGCGCCCAAGGATGATCCTGTACTAACCCCGAATCATTTCCTTTATGGTCAGCTTGGTGGACAAATGGCACCCGAAGTAGACGAACTGGACATTCACCCACGACGGCGATGGTTACGAATTCAACAAATCATAAAAGGATTTTGGCGCAGATGGCTTCGAGAGTTTCTACCTGCTGTGAACTCACGAAAAAAGTGGACAGAAGAAAAGAAGGATATTGAAGTTGGAAACATTGTTATTTGTATTGATCCAAATCTCCCTCGGGGAACTTGGCCTCTTGACCGTGTAGAAGAAGTCTTCATTGGACCAGATAAACATGTTCGCACTGCGCGAATTAAAATTGGACAAAAACAGTATGTACGACCAATAACACGGTTGTGCCCATTAGAAATTGCATGAGAAAATGATTTAAATTTAGTGAAGGATTTTTGTCATTGTCAAAAATAGGAGGGGAGATGTTACAAAGAGCATGCGCATTAAGGAACTTATAAACATCCCACAATCATTAGTGTAAAGTTAATCATGTAAATAGGTAGATATGTGTGAATAAATAATTGTATTTTTGTGTGACTCAAATCGTGGTAACAGACTTAAAACCACGATGTAGTGCGCCATTTGTTTAATATAATTTTGTTAAATTTTTTAAAATAATTTAGAACTTCTACAAATTATATACGATATACTTCATGTAAAATAAACATTACAGCATTACGCTGACAGTTTGCGAAAGCGTGACGATACCGTTTCTGGATATAGAAAACTAGATATTATTATAGATATCAAACATTTTATAAAACATGTTTGTAGCATGAAGAAAGCACAAAATTGAAACAGTTTAAATAAAATGCAAGCTAAATAAAGTGTTGACGAGACACAAAACAAGACAATTTCACTTACAAGGGTGACAAGGTAATTTATAGGATCATAGCTTATTATTGCTGTATAAATACATTTTGCGTTTCTACCCCCTGTGCCCAAAGGGGGTATTTATAAGGGATATACCCAATTGTGCGTTTCTACCCCCTGATTTGGAAATCAAATATCATATTTTGCAATTTTAACTCAACATAAATTAATAATATTAAAGTTTAAGACATGTGTAGTTTATTTATAGGTGGGCATATTGTAATTATGTACCGTGCATGCTCCATAAGAGGCTGTCTCCGTAAAAACCTCCAGGTCAATATGGGGCTCAAAAATAGATTTCTCTCATACTCTAGTATTTTGAAGATCTATCCTTGGGAACAACTATAATCGATTACATTTTACTCAAATTTCCTTTAAATTATTTTTGGGGGAGATTGATGTTCGATCGACTGGTAACCAACTTGAACTCCGAATGAAGGCAAAATATCGACATATTTTCAGCGCTATTTTTAAAATCAAATTCATACCTAAATTTCAAAATTTTTGCTCAGAAATATAGACTTATCCTTCTATTTTCGCGCGTGATATGACTTAGATAATTATTCTTTGGCATAAAATAGAAAACAGCGCAGTTATTGACCCTCCTGAACAGATAACGGATATCGTCTCAAGATATGTCAACTTCGAAAGCTTATTTCAAAATCGTGGCACTTGATTGGCACATAACTTTAACTTTTCTATAAACTACTAACATTAGTCAACACAAATCGCCAATAATATCTTTCTGATCTACTGTTTGACAAAAATGACAAGCGCGCAAACTTTGTAAAATTTGAAAATGTGTCGAAATCGAGCATAATTTATCGGTAAACCTAATTGTTGATATTAACAAATAAAACCACCTTACACTACACTGAACGAAGCTTGATTATGTAAATATATGTCTCTCATCATTATTCTTTGGTTTGGCGCTTGAATTAAATTGTTTGAGTACAGTTTGGCTTAACGGATAGAGTCATTCAGTGCCAGTGTGTCCAGTGTCTTCTGCGCTCCTCAATGCCTCGAGTGCTGATTGTGACATACCATACAATCTTCGCTCTGTTCGCTTTGTTTACCTCTTTAACAAATACCTTTACCTGTTTAACAAATAACAATGTTCAATGAAATTGGAAAACTCAGAATTAGTCATACTACAGACAGAATTTTCATCGTTTTTAAACTGTTTTATAAAAGTTTCGTGAGAATGTACGAATTAAATCTCGGGGAAAACCCCGGGCCCTGGCCGAAAGAAAACAGAAATGTATACTCGCTGTGATGTCAAATGTCAATATTTCGTTAGTTTCGCTCAGTATAGTTTTCTAGCAACTGAATTGTCTCTAGGTTTAGAAACAATTATCAATGAAACTAGAATTCAAGTAAGTCACGGTTCTGGATAAAAAATCAACTTTTTCAGGCTGACCATGGGTCACTTTGCTCAAGGCTATGCTTGAAGAATTTATATTATTTCTTATTGTATAAAAATATGCGAATATTTTGATATAATACAAAACAATTCAGCGCAAACAGCTGTAACCCATTTGAACGTCTCAGTTATTGAATCAATGTTATTCCTTTTTTCAGTAACAATTAGGGGCTGATTACATGGGCCGAGTTGTCCCGCTTTGCCGAGTTGTCCTGCCTATAAAGCGAGTTGACTTTTGAATGGACCATTCCCCAATTAACCGAGCCAACTCGGCAAAAAGCGATTACATGGGATGTGTGGGCAATTTCTATCCCGGCTAAGCGAGTTGACTCGGCAAGCTACAGCCGCGGTCCCGGCAAGGCGAGACAACTCGCTTTGCATGTAATCGTAATGTCAAAATAATAGACAATACATATGGGAAGCGGGTCAACTCGGCAAAGCGAGTCAACTCGCTTAGCCGGGACAACTCGCCCATGTAATCGTCCCTTAGAAAGGTTCTGAAAATTAGAATTAATTTATGTTCTTCTTTCCGACCAGCTTTAAAAGATGACAAAATGGAAAGTGATAACTAATGTCATACTTACACGCCAGCAACTTCGAAGAACAGTCTACTGTGTCTCGGAATTTTCCACACTCAGAAGTAGAAAAGGAACATTTCTACATTATTGTTTACCGTCATTCTCATCTGTCAACATAAAATCTACTGTCTGTCGAAATCGTTTAGGTTTACCTAACGTTGCGTGATCACAAATTGCGGCTGTAGTAGAAGTAGAACACCATTATTGTAAACACAAAAACCTCGTGCAATACTGTCTATGACTACTATTTAATTCAATACAAAGAAAGGGAAATCAGAGAGCAACGAAACATTTCATCGTCTTTGATATTAACTATATGCTTTGATTCACATGTTTACGCTCAGCGAGTAATTTGTTTCGGTTAGGAGTTTTCCCCGAGATTAATTCGTACATTCTATAAAACGAAACTTTATATAACAGTTTAAGGTAAACAAACCAATGAAAATTAAGTCTGTAGTATGACTAATTCTGAATTTTCTAATTTCTTTGAGACATTTTATTTACAGGAGGTAAACAAAGCGAACAGAGCGAAGTTCGTATGTCACAAGCAGGACTCATGGCATTATTCGAACACATTGGACACACTGGCATTGAATGACTATCCTTTAAGCCAAACTGTACAGTCAAACAATTTCTTTCGAGTGCAAAACCAAAGAATGATGAAAGACATATATTTACATAATCAAGCTTCATTCAGTGTAGTGTAAGGTAGTTTTATTTGTTAATATCAAGAATTAGGTTTACCGATAAAGTATGCTCGATTTCGACACATTTTCAAATTTTACAAATTTTGCGCGCTTGTCATTTTTGTCAAATGGTAGATCAGAAAGATATTATTGGCGATTTGTATTGACTAATGTAGTAGTTAATAGAAAAGTTAAAGTCATGTGCCAATCAAGTGCCACGATTTGAAATAAGCTTTCGAAGTTGATATATTTTTGAGATGATATCCGTTATCTGTTCAGGAGGGTCAATAACTGCGCTGTTTTCTATTTTATACCAAAGAATAATTATCTAAGTCATATCACCAATGAAAATAGAAGGATAAGTCTATATTTCTGAGCAAAAATTTTGAAATTTAGGGATGAATTTGATTTAAAAAATAGCACTGAAAATATGTCGATATTTTGCCTTCATTCGGAGTTCAAGTTGGTTACCAGTCGATCGAACATCAATCGGCCCCAAAAATAATTTAAAGGAAATTTGAGTAAAATGAAATCGATTTTAGTTGTTCCCAAGGATCGATCTTCAAAATACTAGAGTATGAGAGAAATCTATTTTTGAGCCCCATATTGACCTGGAGGTTTTACGGAGACAGCCTCTTAAGTAGAGTATATTTATTAACTGTTTACAAAATTTGTGGAATATAATGTAGCCATTAAAGACTACATGACCCCACAATTAGATGAACCCCAATGACTTCTAAATAGACAATGGATAACAATTTCATGTATATTGAGCTTTATATATGATTCAGGTTAAATTGAACGGCCCTATGAAAATCAATATATCAATTGATAGGTTACCGTGTATAAATATAATTAAATACAATACAATATAAATTCAATAATTAATTAACCTAACTTTATAGAAAATGTACATACATGTTCTAATAATTGTTTTTTTCTTCATACATTGCATATGTGTGTGGAAAAATTACATTATTATTCAGCTCACTACCCATTGGGGCTTTTCAGTGATTGGCTGTCTTCCAGAAAAATGGAAAAGATGAGCCGACTTGTCATTATCATTGTAATTAACCTTCCATTTTGGAAATTTCTCAAGGATATACAATTCTGTGATTTGATCGGCAAGTAGGATATCAGACTCAAATATACACTTTTCTGGAGAGGTTTGGGCTCCGTTAGTGCCATTTATTTTATTGTTTATTTGTCTTGCTTTGAAACTTATAAAATCTTTCAATTCCTTAATCTCATCTCATGCTACTGAATTACAGTTTGTAAGAATATCCTTCAAAAGTTGGCTGGATTTTTCCAAAACTTCAGTCAATATATTTTTGTAGTACACCCATTTGAGGATTGCTTTCACCTTGCCAAGACCTGTCACTAAATTATGGGTTACCCGATAGATATAATTCCTCAAATCATGATGTTTGAAGTTGACATTTCCAATTGCATGGATTATTGGGTCATATTTCTCTGCTGATTTAGCCCTAATATTGTAAGCATTTTCTGGAAAGGAAGCGCAAATAAGTGCATACAATAGCAATTCTTCTTCAACTAATGGGCAACCACTTCTAAATAGCAAGGAAGCTGAATGACATACATGTTCAGATGGTTTGTTTATTGATGGTGTAGGAGTATGAATAGCTTTTTCATGGGCTCTGCTTTCTTCCGAGCTCAACACATTTTCACAGTATGAGGAAGGTTGACCAAGCGTTTGTATGCTTTCACGAAAGTTTGAGCCATTATTTATATCGTTGTAATTTACCTGATTTTGCTGTAGTAACTCTTGCACACTCTGCCTAATTTTAATTGGTGTGTCGAAATGCGCCGGCTTTTTTCTAGGTGGTTTTGTTGGGGTTGAAAGAGGTCTCTTTTTATGTTCATCCATTCCGATATGAACCTAAATTATATCGAGCCATTGCAGGTGAATTTAACAAAGTGGCGTAAACAAAATTGACAAAATGTTACACGATAAAGTTGCCCATTTCAGGGTGGAGTTTGGTACTATTTCAACAGTCAATTTGACATCGAACTTTGAAAGGTTCAAAACCTATCTGTCTCATGTTTTATCGCTCCATAATTTTGTCTACGCAATGGTTTTTATCATAACTTCATAGCAAATTATAATTTAGGTTTTGGAAATCATTGTTTTTTTATCAGGAAGCAGTGCGCCCTAACACTCTCTTACAACATTTCGACGGCCATTTCTAACACCAAATTAAATAGGGTACAGAAATAAAATAACACCCAAAATAAAGTTTTTCGTTATTTAAATCTTATCTTTAAGTTCCTTATAATAGCTAAAAGTAAAAAAAAATTTACACATGTAATATTTTATAAGCAATAGTATGAGCTTACCTTCTGATGGGTCATATCCGCGTCGCCATATTTGTTTACAATTAGAACGCTCGATGTATTGCTGTTTCCACGCCATCTCTCCCTTCGCCCTGGTTTTCCCATATATTTCGACAGGAGTTTGCGAAATATAATTCCAATTACAAAAGGACCTATGAGGCCTGCATGTGTAATTAAGATTATATGAGCAAATGAAGGGAGAAATATATGGGTTCCCACCCTTTCGTACCTTACTGGGTACAAAATCCCTCCCTTGTATTTACTAAGAGGCTTTACCCGTTGAAAATACCCGATGGAGCACACGTGGCTGGCGTATTTACACGTACAGAAGATAACGTGATCAGGGCTTTTTTGTTTTGTTTACTTCCGTTACTGTACCAGAATCGTTACATTGTGAGCTAATCACACATGCAAGCATAGGCCCTTGTGTAATTGGAATTAACGAGAACTTGCTTTCATTGGTCCATTTGGTTTATTAATTTGAAACAACAGGAGGAACACTGATGCACGATGTGAGGAACGATTGATAAATTAGTTGCAGTCGGATATCTTTTTCTGTTTTAATTAAAGTAAAGTTTTTTAAGTAAAGTATAAAGTAAGGGAGGGAGGATGAGGAAGGGTGAGGGAGGGTGAGGAAAGGTGAGGGAGGCTGAAGGAGGGTGAGGTAATTAATATTCTCACAAATGAGGGTGAGTAAGGTATTAATATTAAGTAATATGAGATTGAGCACTAATTTGTATAAAAGTGAGGGTGCGCACACATGACGTCGTAATGATATGCAAGGCGAGCTTCGCCAAGAAATTCACTAGGCTGAGGTCAGCATTTTTATCTCAAAAGTAATCGTTTTTTAATTAGCGTCCCATGTTAGCGTAGCTACAAATTGTCCAAATATTTGATCCAAGCACAGTCTTCTATCGAATTGAGAGTCGTCAACTACACTGTATCTTGAATTATTTTTGGTATTATGAACAAGAATATGGGGGAAGACCAACAATCACCTGCGCTGAGATCTAAACAGTTAAAAGGCAACAAGGGTCGCCCAAGAAAAGTTAACGAGCGATCTGTTAGAAATTTAATAAGATGCAGCTCGAGGAAGAAAAACTCGTACTTTGAAATGAAATAAATTTAAATCATACAGGTCGCTTTTGAAGATAACTTTCTCCTTTATTGAGCTTTTATAAAAGCAACTAAAACAAGCTAATTGAAAGAAACTTTCACATAGAATGAAAAGGGAAGCTGTACCACAGATGATAGATAATACCAGATGAATCACTCAGTCAAAATTGTGTCCGCGATTTTTTATGAACACGGGTTGGCCGCCATTTTGGCAGTAAGTGTAATTCAAGCATTTTGGCAGTAAGCGCCATTTTGGCAGTAAGTGTCGCTCACGGACACGAAAATCATAGGGAAAGATATACACGGTGAGACATCTGGTATGATCTATAATCTATGGTCGTACTGTGTACATGTTCACGGCCTTCAGGCGAAAACTGGGCTGCATAGTCACACATAAACAGTGAAAATAAACTTACCCTATATAATACTTCAGGATTTTTCATACTTATCATTTCGTTAAAATTTGAAAAAGGTAATTACAACTTATTGTATGAAAAGATGTCAAAGCTTTCTGTCATGCATGTTTTTTCCATCTTTGGTTCAAAAGTCCTGCACTCCTGGCAATCAGCTATATAGTTGAGATCAGTGAGATGACAACCCATGCATAACCATGCGCCCACGATCATTGATGAATTTCAGACTTCGCTATAGTGCTTTCCTTTCTCCGGGTGTAAATAGCCGAGCGGAATTATTATCCCCGGGACGGGCTTCGCCTTACGCGCTACACACATGGCTCGTGGATTAACCTTTTAAAATCAATGAAAAGATGAATTTATTGATTTTAACTACATTCATTCAAATATTAATTCTATCTTAATATACGTTCGTATAAAGAATAATTAAAGCATGGTGAAGTCAACAACTACATCGCAGTCAGAACACCTGCAGACAGCACTGACCTAACAGGCTTATTTTGTCTTTGCTAAATTATATAATTCACTCAACAACGTACATGCTTGGTTTTAAATAGTTAGTAAACGTTGAAACATGATTATAAACGATAGTAAACATGATAGAAAACGTCGCGAGGAAATATTTTTTAGAAAGAGTTGAAGAGTGAAATAGCTTACGTTGGTAAACAGTCAAACAGATACAACGAATGGTGTATTATACTTTCTACCTTGTGCTTTAGGTCTTCTCTTTCTAAATTAGCAAAGCGTTGCCTTTTTTGTGACGGTTCTTGGGCATTTTCGGCTTTTCCGCTTTCCCAACTTTTTTCAATATTAAATATTGTTTGTATTTCGTCTTTTAAATTCCCGCGCAATCTAGGAAACTCGCGCGAAAAATCTCGTGTTTCTATCGAGTTATAGAAACACGTTTTTTTTCAGTTTTTGACCAATCAGCGCCCGTGTTTTTAGAGGGCTATTTTATAAATTCGTGAATGGTGAAGGTCCTAAAGATCATTGCAATTTTTAAACTTTTACTCGGGATTGCAAACAGCACCTACAGTGAGGATTTACCGTATTTAAATAAGATGTTCAATGTTAGATTGTTATATGAAACAAAACAAATAAAATTATTGTGGTGATTGTGACTCGATGCAAGGCCACTCACCTTTTTACGACAACATCCCGCCTGATAAAAACCGAAGATTAGCCCGAGTGTTTTAATAATGATCCAGTTTTTAGTTTAACGACCCAGTTGCACATTCGGTAACAATCCATCCTTGCATGTCAGGTGTCGCTTGAGCAGGCATCTTGTTGCTTTTAAATTAAACGGCCAAACAGGGTCAAAACATCGCATAATAACACTTAGATTAACAAGGTTAAAATTATACTTAGTACATTGGTAATCGCTGTGTCAGGCCGTGCAGCGTATATGCCGGTATATACTGTTCAAGACCATTTGGCGTTTCGCTCCACGATAGTGCAGTGCGAACTAATTATGCTAAAGTCATTATGCAAAAATTTTGAAAAATAGCAGGAGACCAAATAACTTAACACTCCCCTTTTATTGTTCGTATCTCAGATGCTTAGAAATTAGGTGACATTTCCAAGTATTGGTTATCTGTTGCGACATGAAGAGCTTCGACAGTTTTTAATACTTCTCAACTTTTTCATGTGAATTTTCAGTCAGGTATGTTTCACAAATACCAAAGTGTCTTATGTTTGTGTCTTTCATAAAACATGTATACAAAAGGGCCGTAGTCATGCAGGTTTTCGATATTTAACAATCCATGCAGTTGCGTAAGTGAAAGTACACAGTGTTTTATTTCCGCAACTTGGCGTAGAGAATACTGTTTTCTATCCACATTTAAAGGGACAAATATCTAGAACATCGCCTCGTAAGATTTCGGATATTCATAATCTTAAGACTACA
This sequence comes from Paramuricea clavata, assembly GCA_902702795.2. Lineage (NCBI taxonomy): Eukaryota > Metazoa > Cnidaria > Anthozoa > Malacalcyonacea > Plexauridae > Paramuricea > Paramuricea clavata. Next base: position 27,322 of record CACRXK020002287.1, read on the forward strand.
GCTATAAGAATGTAAACATTTGTCAGATTTATCAAAAGGAAAATAAATTAAAACTAGCTATATAGAATAAAAAATGCATATTTCAGTATTTGTTGTGGTGGCGAAACGGCGCGAGGGCAGGGGAAAATAGAACTGTGAACTAAGAGCGCTAACTCCTAATACTTAAGCTATGGCGATTTATCCTTTAATTTGTAATTCAAGAATGCACAGTAATGGAGTGATCTGACTCATCGCTAAAACAACTAGCAAGCTAGCTCGTTGCAAGTTTTTGCATGTAATTAAAATAGACTGTCGCCATTGTAAAGCCTGACTTGCATTATATCGTAAATGTCTCAATTGTCGCGTCGCAATAGTCATAGAAATAGGTTATTTGCGATTTCAGGATTTGCAATTGGTCCGCTTCTTGCGATTGTGTCACTCTTGGATTTAATGGTAACCATGCAGGTTCAAGTTTGTTGTTGTATAAGAGCTCGTAGGGAGATTACCGAGTTAACTCCTTAATTGCGATGATTGACTTACATCTCACTAAGATAAAGCTTGTAAATAAAAATACAAAATAATAATTTATTAGTATTTTCTGCGTTATTAGAAGTTCTACATATGTTGGATTAATTCGAATTCGTTTTTTTTGGAATCATAACTCTACGACTAGTGCATGCAGGCATATCAAGCGTATACACAAAATGTCAGTCGTTTATATGTTTAATAATGAATTTTATGTAACTCAGTTTCAAATTCTTGCTCAAGTGTCGCATGAGAATATAACTAATAATATACGCCACAATTAATTAAACAAAATATTTCAACTTGGCAAAAAGCGAGCCATGTTGAATGCGAAAGATTTTAAAATACGTCCAAAAGTATTGGGGAAAATTAGAAACATAATAGGAAGAAAATAAATTATGGAACCTTGAAATAAATTGATGAACGTGGAATAAGGTTATGCATGATTAACATACTTTCGTTCTAAAAATATGCTAAGAATTTTGGTCTATAAGGACTAAGAATCTCTGAATGTCAATTTGCAAGCCAAATACTTATACTCGAATGATAGTTTAATTAAAACAATGAATATTTGCCCTTTTCGCGCTCAGTCACTGAGTTTTGGTTGTAAAGAGAATCTTGTTTGAATTAACTGAAGAATAATGCATGGATTTCGATTATCCACGATTTAATATCTTGGACAACAATGCCTCCAATTAATTTATTCTTCCCTTGAAACTTGTTGAATCTGCGAAAATGAGCTGCGTTAAAAATACTAAATGAAAGTTTGACCTCGCCATCAGCTGACCTATTTCCCTAGTTAAAATGGTAGCTAATGATTCACCTAATGATAAATTGGATGAGACCATATAAAGTCAGTAATGTAAAAAAGCCTTTGTTTAAATTTTGAACTGCCATATATTTGTAAAATAAGACATATTATTATATATCAATAACCAAAGTCGCATTTTTCTAGTGTTTTATTGTTCGAGAGCATATCACGTGAGAGTGACGAAATTAGGCTGTCTCCCTCGCAACAGCGCGAGAGGGAGATAATACGTTATCGACCGGCGAATAACAAAAAAAATCACGTGCGCCATCACGTGAAGATGCGACCTTTTGACATGCCTAGTACGTAATTAAAACTTTCGCTTTAACTAACTGCATTGTAGCCAGTGTTTAATATAACGTTTTAACAATAAAATAGTTCATGTATTTACGTTCATTTGTTCTTTAATTTGTTGTTTCTTTGACTATTGATATATAATAAAACACTTATTTACTGAGACCTCGGGAAAGCAGTGTGTTTTGTGGACCCTCGACCGTCGAAGTTTCCCTCGGCTTCGCCTCGGGAAACATCGACGGTCTCGGGTCCACAAAACACACTGTTTCCCTTCGGTCTCAGCAAATAAGTGATAAGTATCTAACAACAAGGGTGAATTTCGTTTTTGACCAATCAGAACATTTGTTTACCTTTTGGCGCTAAGCCAATCAGAACGCGTACATTGCTACTACTTCCGGTTTAGACGCGTTTTCAACACGAAAATTACGGTTGTAAATAAAGCCTTGGGGGGGGGGGGGCGGTGATGGTTTTTTAATATTTTGGACTTATTTCAATGAAATCGTATCAAATATAAAATTTTCGAAAAATTTGCCGCTGGGATTTGCGTTTCATCGCTTAGTTTTGAAATTATCCGCATTCAAAAAACGGCGTATCACTGATTTTTAGATCAATGCATTCGATTTTATCACATTTGCTGCGTCAATGGAAATTGAAGGTATAATATACCTTATATATTTCACATATAAACGTATACATTTCATGCTTATGATTCATATACATTTTACAGGCTGTGAATACAATGCCTGTTACCAAACCCAAACAATTCCCATTCCCCGAGGGACACTATTTTTTAGAAAAGACAACGAATCCCCTCCTGTTCCTGGTGGTTCCCCCTGGGGTGTCGCAGGGGTCGACCCCCGGGGAAGCCAATGATAATTGCATAAGGTTCGAGTGGAAATGCCCAACCCCCGGGATGTGCTTTACAGGAAAATGGCTGGGCGAGGGGGATGGGCACACTTGGATTTGGCTGATGCATTAAAAGTCATGGAAAAAGAAAAAACTTTTCATATTGCTACTATAAAATGGCTTATTTTGCTTATTCCTGTGTTTATTCCAGACTGCTTGTCAAATATTTACTTGCAAGAAGTAGAAATTTACTCTAACCATTTGATGAAGAAGACATTACATAAGTACTGGTCATTAATCGCCCCCAAGAATAATTTAAAGGAAATTTGAGTAAAATGAAATCGATTTTAGTTGTTCCCAACGATAGATCTTCAAAATACTAGAGTATGAGAGAAATCTATTTTTGAGCCCCATATTGACCTGGAGGTTTTTACGGAGACAGCCTCTTAAATCGCTGCGATATAATGCGATTTGGGGCGATTTTAGGCAATTTAAGGAAAAACTGGGACTTTCAAGCACTGCGATTTAATGCGATTTTAGGCGATTTAAGAAAACATTTTAAATTTTAGGGATTGCAATTTATAGTTGTTTTCAAAGGAATTGAATTTTATATTTTGCTCCGGATTCCTCCCACAGGGCAAAATTGGCAGGGTGGGTTAGGATATAAACACAGTTAGGAAAGTCATGTGGTCATTCATGGCTACATTATATACCACAAATATTGTAAACAGTTAATATACTCCACTTAAGGGGCATGCACTACACATGCCTTAAACTTTAATATCATTAATTTATGTCGAGTTAAAATTGCAAAATATAATATTTGATTTCCAAAAAACCCACAAGAGAAACACACAATGTATTTATACAGTATATTAACTGAATAAGCTATAATCCTATAAATTACCTTGTCACCCTTGTAAGTGAAATTATGTTGTTTTGTATCATGTCAAAATTTCTTTATTTAGCTTGAATTTTATTTAAACTGTTTCAATCTCGTGCTTTCTTCATGCTACAAACATGTTTTATAATTTTTTTGATATCTATATCATATCCCAGTGCCATATCCACAAACAGTATCGTCACGCATTCGGAAACTGTCGGCGTAATGCCGTAATGTTTAAATTACATGAAGTATATCGTATATAAATGGTAGGAATTCGAATTTTTAAATTATTTTAAAATTAAAAACAAAATAATACAGTATTAAACAAATGGCGCACTACATCGTGGTTTTAGGTTCTGCAAACAAACAATAACAAAAGATCTATTGCATGGTATGTACGATGTAATCATTGTTTAATTGCACTGTTTATTGTATATACAGGTCAGGAAAATTTAATAGATGAGAGTTGCAAATCGCTCATAACCTCACGTATATTTTTAATAGCCACTATAATTACAACTAGGAGCTAGAGTATAACCAGGCACATGTCGAAGTACAACCATTGTATACAATGCAGTGCTGGATCTTACATGCAACAGTGCACAAATTACACGATGACTTTATTATATAAATCAACACTCGTACTCATTGACTTTCCTAGTCTCCTACTGTTGTTCTAATTAACAGCAATTAGGCTTTGAGAAGCCATGTTGATTATAGATTAATTTGTAGCCCAGTCTCCATAGTCCATATAAATTGTAGCCCAGCCTCCATTTACACCAATAATGAAATCAACTCTGATTCTGGTAACTAGCTCAATTTTGTTGCTGGTAGTGTATGGGATCAATGGGTCTTTCAGATCCCAGAATTACCTAATTATTGTAAAGTCTGCATAAAGCAGAAAAAGCTCTGTTTTTGTCAATGACCGGTGCCTATTGAGTGACCAAATATTGTCAGCCTAATCCACTTATTTGATTGCTAATTCATGTTGCATTACTTTTGATTGCAAAGCACCTGGATTACATTATTTACCCGTAAAATAGCAGCAATTGATAAACTTGAGTACATGGACTGAATGTATCAAACAGAATGCATGTTGGCGATTTAGGCGATTAGGTGATTTAAGAGAAATTCGACATTTTTAATCCGCGATTTAATTTCGATTTAAGGCGATTTACCGCCCCAAAGTAGGCCTTAATCAGAACAAATTTAAATATTTTTATTGCTTGTAAAAATTTAATTGAAATTTAACTCAGTTTTGAGTCAATAACCTGGTAAAATTGCTGCAAACTGTACTGTTGTCGCACCAAAGTTGTAGTCAAAATCGCAGGATTGGATGTTTACATTGGAGATGTAAAGAAATCGCCATAGAAATCGCAGTGACAATTGCAAATGTAAACGAGCCTTTAGGTGTTATATCTTATAGGTAACAACTGAATGTTGTTTACCCTCTGCAAATATTGTTCTACTACTAGAAATACATGCATGCAGTAACCCCTCGCCAATATTTCCATACATTAAACATGAATTATTCAGAAATGATCAGCACTGAACGCAGGCTCGCGCTCAAGTGTTGCCATGACAACACGATATTCTTAAATTTTTATTTTCATATATTTTGTACAAAACTGCAAAATAGTTGACAGATTCGTACTTTTAACTATACAACAATAAATTTCCGAAATACATACTGTAGGTATATTATTTTGCATTTTGTGGGCTTTGATTTAATGTAAAATTTAACTTGAAATGCTTCGTAAAATGTTTTGAAATGTTCATTCAAGTAAACCTACATTTTGCCGATAAACTGTTTTTACTTAACAAAACATGATAAGTTTAATACAAATAAAATAAAATTGTTAGGTAATTTCAGTTCAGTTTTCAAATCAATTTGTTCGCCTTTACATTTTAAGATTTTTTCTCAAATTAAACGGTAATTTATAAAACTTAGAGCTTCTATAGTTCATGTTTTTTATTTAATACGTAAAAAGTTAAAGCAATAAAATTCGTAAACATTTTAAAAATATTCAAAGCAAACTTGCCGTATATTTCACGATTTCCCGTAGTAAACCAATTCTTCTCATTTCTTCAAACAAAATTGCTTCAAGCTTGTTGTATATGAAACGTTTTTGCAAATATATGTCTTTTAAAATTGAAATCTTGCTCGCCATATTTTTGAGATAAGTGAGGATGACCACCCACTCAAGATCGTCGTTCGTTGGTAAGCGCCCGCGATGAATGATGAACTTTAGACTTCGCTAATGCTTTCGTTTCCGCGGGTGTAAATAGCCGGGGGGAATTAGTACCCTCGCACGGCGCTTCGCGCCGCCATCTCGGGGATTAATAAAAAGACGTTCATTTTGTGAGGTTTTCTAACGATACAACGCGGGTTATTTTCGTATGTTAATTTTTTAGTGTTTTGGCATCTTGTCATTAACACGCATCGTCGTGCGTTAAGATAATTGATGGACGAAGCATCAATGGACGTGTCAGAAAATATTGATCAGATTGAAGTAGGTCGGGTTTCTGATTTGAGACAACGACATGAAAGAAAAATAAACGAGGCTGCTGGTACGTCGAGA
>CACRXK020002287.1:33762-44736 GCA_902702795.2 Paramuricea clavata
GTAACCCCTCGCCAATATTGCCATACATTAAACATGAAGTATTCAGAAATGACCATCACTGAACGCAGGCTTGCGCTCAAGTGTTGCCATGACAACACGATATTCTTAAATTTTTATTTTCATATATTTTGTACAAAACTGCAAAATAGTTGACAGATTCGTACTTTTAACTATACAACAATAAATTTCCGAAATACATACTGTAGGTATATTATTTTGCATTTTGTGGGCTTTGATTTAATGTAAAATTTAACTTGAAATGCTTCGTAAAATGTTTTGAAATGTTCATTCAAGTAAACCTACATTTTGCCGATAAACTGTTTTTACTTAACAAAACATGATAAGTTTAATACAAATAAAATAAAATTGTTAGGTAATTTCAGTTCAGTTTTCAAATCAATTTGTTCGCCTTTACATTTTAAGATTTTTTCTCAAATTAAACGGTAATTTATAAAACTTAGAGCTTCTATAGTTCATGTTTTTTATTTAATACGTAAAAAGTTAAAGCAATAAAATTCGTAAACATTTTAAAAATATTCAAAGCAAACTTGCCGTATATTTCACGATTTCCCGTAGTAAACCAATTCTTCTCATTTCTTCAAACAAAATTGCTTCAAGCTTGTTGTATATGAAACGTTTTTGCAAATATATGTCTTTTAAAATTGAAATCTTGCTCGCCATATTTTTGAGATAAGTGAGGATGACCACCCACTCAAGATCGTCGTTCGTTGGTAAGCGCCCGCGATGAATGATGAACTTTAGACTTCGCTAATGCTTTCGTTTCCGCGGGTGTAAATAGCCGGGGGGAATTAGTACCCTCGCACGGCGCTTCGCGCCGCCATCTCGGGGATTAATAAAAAGACGTTCATTTTGTGAGGTTTTCTAACGATACAACGCGGGTTATTTTCGTATGTTAATTTTTTAGTGTTTTGGCATCTTGTCATTAACACGCATCGTCGTGCGTTAAGATAATTGATGGACGAAGCATCAATGGACGTGTCAGAAAATATTGATCAGATTGAAGTAGGTCGGGTTTCTGATTTGAGACAACGACATGAAAGAAAAATAAACGAGGCTGCTGGTACGTCGAGACATGTAGAGGTATGAAATAGCTGAATTGAAATTGTGCTTATAATTAATATTATAATTGTATCGGAGTTGATTGGCCAATTTTTTTTAGCGTCTGATTGGAAAAAAAGTTAATTTTGTAGAGTTCATTTATTTTGAAATGGAAATTACCTTACATCACATCACATCGCATCAAACCTTTGTAATTGCTTGCAATAATTTGCAATTGATTGTAAAAATGAATCAGTTTTAGCTTTTCTAATTAGATTACTTTTAGTGTTTTGGTTGATAATTTTGGTTGATGTTTTTGGACTATTCTTGACGTGGTAGGGTTTCTCCAAAGTCCTTTCGACCCAGTCTTTCGCGTCGAGATCTCGACTTATGTCTGTACAGTATGTCCATTTTTCCAGAGGAAATAATTAAGCTTCAGGAACATTGTTGGAATGAGGGAGCAAATTGGAAACCAATCAATTCTTGTCAAGATTTAAGCTTTTTCATATGGATGCAAACGATCTACAATATTTAGAAGAATTATAGGCCGTGGGATTAAAGTAGAAAATATGCTTAGAAAACAGATTCCATAGCACCCCTCGTGTAATTACATAATTTGTACGTGAATCGACAGATTAGAATTTACTTAGTTAGAATCTACTTCCCCCCGTCCCCTCCCCCTCGCGAAATAATTGCACAAATTGAAGTACAACCTCTCCAAAGTTCGGGCTTCCTCGTCTTTCGAAATCCATGAACGGCAATTGTTATGTTGCAACTACACAAGCGCTTGATCACAAAATACCTAATGTGCACGCGCAGATAAGAAAACCTGATCTCAATCAAGGACAGGACGACGTTAGACAAGAAAAAAGAATGGAATGTGCAAAAGTAGGGATAAAGTAAAACACATCGTGGTGTTTTAAAAATATATTTTTATGTTCTGTGCATTTAATGGAGTTCAACTATTCTGAGCAATCAACCAGGTCGAGCCCTCGCTCGCAACATTTCCAACATGACAATAAAGCAAATTTATAGACTATATAAATTTAAGTTAATGAGACAAGGTGCAATGGTAAGATGAGGAGGAAGGCCTGGTTTATATCAATCGAATCTCTGACAGGTAGGCCAAAGATCTTGACATATAGGTCAAAGATCATCTTCTGCTAGCAGCACGTATTCACGTGAACAGACCGTGAAACTTACTGTGAACCAATTGAAAACCTCGTACGACTGTGTTCTGTGCTTTGACCAATCATAGGGTATAACACAGCCCATTCTAATTGGCGCATTACATGCACGAGTTCATGCAAAATAATGCAATTTACTCTGAGCTGTCCACAGAGTAATATTATCGAATAATGTTTCTTTTTTATTCGTGGCATTGTGTATGCAGTATATATTTTACAATGCCCCCAATACGAAACCACGAGTATAGTCTAAGTCACCTTCGCAAAAAATGTGCAGAGAAGGGCCTTTCGACTACAGGCCGAAAGGCAACTTTGGTATCTCGGATACAACAATACGCTTCGTCTCGACCTTCTACTACGTCTCAGCCGTCGGATACCGCAACGCCAAGTGCCTCAACGTCGGAAACGTCCACGCCAGTGCCTACAGGAGAAAGAGTACATACCCCAAGCCTGGTAAACGACGCGCAAATGACACAAGTTCGATCTATTGTATCGCGCAGCGTCGAAGAATTAATAACGGAGATTGCCAGCCAAGCGGCCCATGCTGCTGAGAATGCATTGCAATGTTCAGCAACCTCGCCAAACGAAAGTTCGCCAGCGACTTTAGAGGACCGAATAGCAGGTCATCACGCCATTTCATCAACGCGAAGTCCTGACCCAGTACCTGCCACCGTGCCGACCGTGGTTATTCCAGATTTTCCTCCTCATGTGCCCGAGAATGAATCCTTTGTTCCAACTCAGAAGCCATATTACGGCCACCTCGCGTTGGATTTGCCCGCTGCCTATGTCAAGCAGACACAAACGGGTGAATTTTTTGATTTAGAAAAATTATTACCTCGTGAATTCCCTTCCACTACGGATGACGACTCTGTGGTCTTAACCTTGGAAAACTCCATTATAACAGCTAAGAAGGCTAATCAGCAAACTCAAAAAATAACGAATATCGAACAATGGACTACAGCATTCACTGTGTACATGGGCATATTAACATCAAAGTTCCCCTCGCAAATCCAAGAGTTGCTTCAGTATATGTCCCTCATCCGCTATGCCTCCCAAACCCATCGGGGCTTTGGCTGGTGTATTTACGATCATAAGTTCCGACGAAAGGCTGCCCTCAATGCAAGTCTAAATTGGTCACAAATTAACCACCAGCTTTGGTTATGTCTTTTTACAATACTACCTGACATTTTAAGACGGGAATACCCCCCCATTTCTTAAATGGACTCCAGCAAAATACTACCTTCTCAGGGGCCGCTAGAAGAGGAAATACCTGCCATGAATATAATAAAAGAGGTGAGTGTAAAAACACCAGTTGTCCCTACCGTCACGAATTCAACAGATGCTCAGGTACCCACCCAGGCTTCAGCTGCAATCAACGTCGACCTGAGCATGACAGGAGCAGCGACAAGTCAAAGGTCGTCAAAGACGTCTACGCATGCCCATTGATTATTATAATCAACTACCGACACCTATTTTAGTTGATAAGTTAGAAAGTGCCCTTACCAGACACCCCGATTCTAATTTTGTATTTCAAGTTTGCAATAATTTAAGGTTTGGTGCACGAATTGCTTTTGAGGGGCAACGTGCCCCAAAATTTTCTAGAAATTTACCCACGGCACTGGCTAACTCTAGTGTGGTCACAAATAACTCAGCACATGAGATTTCGCGTGATCGGGTGGTTGGTCCCTATGATAACCCACCATTTCCAAATTTTCGGATTACACCAAATAACTTGGTTCCAAAAAAGAACTCCGACAAACTAATTTCGGACAATTTTTCATCCCTCTTTTCCTAAGACAGGTAAGACCAGTATAAATAACGCGATTTCCAAGGAAGATTTCAGTTTGCAATATGTCACCATTGATCATGCCATTAAAGGTATAAAGCGTTTTGGTCAGAGCTGGATATATTTTGGCAGGGGAAATATTATTATGACAAGGTCTTACCCTTTGGCCTTCGAAGCGCCCAATTTATTTTCAATCAACTTTCTGATGCAATAGAATGGATTTTGATTAACGAATGTCACATTTCTTTTGTATGCCACATTTTAGGTGATTTCTTAGTCATTGATTCTAAGTCGGAACTTTTCTCTCCCGAGAGTCCCTGTCAGCAAAGTCTTGCTGCAATGCTGCTTACTTTTAATAACGTGAACATCCCAATTGCCCCGAATAAAACTCAAGGCCCCCTACAGGTACTTGACTTTATGGGTATAACATTAGACACCCTGAGAATGGAAGCATGTCTTCCTACTGATAAAATTGAGCCATTGAAGGAACTTTTTGGACAATTTGAAAACAGACGTTCTTGTACTTTAAAACAATTACAATCCCTAATTGGTACATTGAACTTTGCATGCAAGGTTGTCCCACCAGGTAGGCCCTTCTTACAGCGCATGATTGATTTAACCTGAAATGTTAAGAAGCTCCACCATCACATAAAACTGAATACCGGGTTCTTTAAAGATCTGGAGATGTGCAACAATTTGTAATAAATTGGAATGGAGCTAACTTTTTCTTTTCATCCACCTGGCAAGATTAAGATTGCCTGCAACTCCATACAGATACAGATGCATCAGGAGCACTAGGGTATGGGGGTATGTTTGAGTCTAGATGGTTCCAGGGCACATGGCAACCCCACCAACAACTAGGAACACCAGGGATTAGCATTGCTTGGCAAGAACTTTTTGCCATTATAGTTGCATGACAGATATGGGGGAGCTCTTCCAGGAAGAACGTATTATCTTTAACTGTGACAATGAAGCAGTAGTCAGTATGATTAACACAAAACGTTCACGTGCGCCAAAGGCCATGGATCTGATTCGCCGTCTGACCCTGCGAACAATGCAATATAATTTTTACATTCGGCTCAACACATACCCGGAAACGAAATCAAATTGCAGACTCTCTCTTTCATTTTCAGCACCAACGGTTCACACAATTGGCACCTCATGCATATTTCAACCCATGCTGCATCCCAACTGTTCTGCTAACAATTTGAAAAAAGACATTGAATATATATATATATATATATATATATATATATATATATATATATATATATATATATATATATATATATATATATATAAATTTCGCAGTGGCACCTTCTACCAAACAAATATACAGCTCAGGTGAAAAACGCTTTGTTGAATTCATCCTTTTAGTTAAACGCACCCAAGTCGAACAGTGTCTCCCGGCAACAGAATCTATGCTGCCTGAGTTTGTTGTGTACTTGGCTAGAACTATAAAACATTCCTCAAAAAAAAATTACCTAGCAACTGAGACATTATCATATTCGCCAGGGTTTTAAGTTAAACTTTCAAAAAATGACACGCCTGCAACTGATCTTACGCGGTATAAAGAGAGATCAAGGTGGCCAAATTCGAATACGCTTAACAATAACTATTCATCATCTGCAGTTGTTCCACCTGTTACTATCCATTCCATCTACCTAAAATTATGACTCATTAATGTTCTGGGCTGCAATGACTTTGGCATTCTTTGGTTTCCCCCGTCAGGGAGAACTAACATGTAATTCTAAATTTAACCCCGATACCCACCTGACACCAGACAATATATCATTTAATTTTATTCAGGAGATGCAAAAACCCAAATCGATGACAATCTTGATCAAAGATCCTAAAACTGACCACTTTCGGCTGGGTCAAATAATTACAATTGGGGCTACTAGCTTACCATTATGTCCAGTCGTAGCTATGAAGCGGTATCTTACAAGTCGCAAATCACTCAATGACCCCCTTTTCGTTCATGCTTCAGGAAAGCCATTGACGAAGCAAGCACTGATAACTGAGACACGATCTCTTCTCACTAAGTCTGGCTTAAATGCTGCTCATTTTGGGCCTTCCGACGTCGAGAAGGCTGGACGCAATGATATTCAAAACTGAATCATGTCGCCATGTATATCTCCCTTCGTTTAGATATGACTTACATCCGGAGATTACGTGCAAAAGCGATTCAGGGCAGAAGCAGAACGAACGGTCAGCAGATGATGACAGACCCCATTTAACTAGGTTTTTCCTAGTAGGCAAAGAATTGTTGATGTAACGTAGACCGAAGTTAAATATGTTCTTAGGAAGTTTTGAATGAACCGATGACCATAGGGAATTGAATGCCAACGTGGAGTTTTTCACGATGTTTGAGAAAAAAGAACCTTGTGACATTAGGTTATTTTGTAGTCGCTGTTCATTTTTTTGTCTAAATGTCTTCAATACATCTTTTGTGTTTGAGTAAATGTCGTACTGAATGTTCCTATTGGTGCTTGTTATTGACCATAATTCACGTATGTTTTCATTTATCGATGACTTTAAAGCTGAGCGTGAGACAGTTTGGCACTGTATAAATTTCGTTGAAGGTAGAATGACATTTAACCAAATTTGTTGTAAGGGAGATAGACATTGCTTAGAGTTGCAGATATTGGCAGTTCGAGCCATTTTCGTATATATTTAGTAGTAATACCGTCCAAAGTCTCGCAAACCCAATTAACCCATGTTTGAGATATATCAGTTATTGTGAAGAATCATGAGATTTTCGAGAGCAAGTAGCGACTGTATAGCAGGATTTTATTTCGGGGGTGCAAATGTAATTCATCTATTTTAGATATAATATTATTAAACAAGTCACATATATCCGATTGGTGTTTTTCATCTGACTTGTTGAAATTGAAATAACGACCAAGGTAGCGGAAAGATTCACCAGTTTCGGTACGGGGTACAAGTAGGTGGTTAATAAACAATTTAGGTTGATATTGAACAGATTTAGATGAGTGTTTTTTAATACCGAACGTAGAGCACTTGTCAACAAATATAATCATATTGGCCCATTGACACCATACCGAGAAGTGATTGAGTAGGATTTGATTTTCTTTTTCTTGGCTAATATAATGACAGCGGCGTCGTCTGCAAACTGGAACCAATGAATTGAATTACACGGAATACCAGTTTTATTAAATTTCCAAAAACCAAGCTGCAGGAATGATTCAGATTTAATGTGTTGTACGAAGGTATTAAAGGACATATTGAAAAGGAATGGACTAAGGCAGTCACCTTGTAAAACGTCACGGCCGACGGTAATGAAAGGGGTACTGAATTTTTCAGTTATAATAGATGTTTTGGAAGTTAGTATAAAGACTCCGGATTAGTTCATTTATAGGATCGGGTCAACCTAAATGTCACCAACTGTTTTTATCATATTTATATAGCCAATCAGAAAGGGTTACAGTACAATCGATCTCCGAATTAATAAAGCCGATATTAACACACATGACCATGAAGAAGATTGTCGGACTTCTACTGCATCTGAAGTAAGTGGATTAGATTTAAATCTGGTGGTGTGTCGAACAAATTGTTTCATCAGTCCACTCATATACCAAATAATATAGGAGTACATCCGATTAATGTTATTGTGGGCGTATAGATTAGCCTACAATTTTGTTTCTTGTAGGTTAGAATATAAGGATCGATATCACCGCACATCTTTAATACAATTCTGCTCTACTCGCATCACCGAAAACACAATCATCCTTTTCACTCTCCATCAATAATTTTTAGCATTTTGTTTACTGCCAATGGGCCAATTGCGGAATTGCTAAGCATCATGGTAGTTTAGTTACACAGCAGAATTTTTCAACATGGCGCTTATACTTCTCGAACGAGGAAAGGTGCTAAACACATGAGAATTGCAAGAAAACTTTTATCATTTTCGCTTTGATTAAAGTTTTGACTAAATCTGTACGACTTGTTTCATATTTCTACTGGGTCTTGGACTTCTACGAGCGAGTGTGGTTGAAATATTTAACATGGCGTACAAAGTCACTGAAGCGGGGAAGGAGTTCGATTCGTAGTAGTGAGGAACAAATTTTTGAATATTCCACAACATGAAGGTGAGTACTGCATTGAATTATTTTCGAAAGAAGGAACACTTAGTAACCTATTATTTGCCTAAAAATTTTAACGATTGGTTTAATTCTAGCGACTCGAGAGACAAAAATGTTTGCACACTTGACCGTCCCAAAGATGTTTGATCAAACGTTCGTTTTACAACCACAAAACATAGAGGTTGTTTGGCGAGAAAAATCAAAACAGTTATTGTTCGAAATACCGAGCTTTCACATTTCAAAGGTTTTCAAAGATTTAAAAAGTACTTTCAAGTACTATTCTCTGCTGTTCAAGTGTCTCATTGGAGTTTTTAACTACAACATATTTACGGGAGTCAAATTTAAAGTGTTGTTTCGAGTATATTTTGGAAAGTTTCGAGCCGTTTGGTTTGCTGTTTGTAAATATGGAGTAAGGAATACAGTGGATAAGAAACCTCAGTGATATTTTAATACCCATGCATGCATTATTGACGGAACAATTGACAACTGACTACTCAAGTAAACTTGGACCATGCGAATGCTCACAAGCATAATATAAAGATATTGCTATCAAACTGTTCAAAGAGATAAAATGGTTACCCAGGTTGTAGTTAAGGCTAATGTTCTGAAAGGCACAGGAAAATTTTTACTGTTTAAAAGTGTTGTGCATGCTTCCATGAAAAAGCCACACTATGACTATGGAATCTATGTTCACCTACTGTATGTCTTGGACACTGGTTAAATATATTGTGCAAGTTGCACTTGTACAGGTGGTTCCGTTGTTGTAAACATGTAGCTGCACTGCTATTTCAAATTTTGAACTCAATATCCGACTTCAATTATTAAACTGAAGTCCCAGATGATTTAACTTTTACACAGTCTCACTTTCACTGAACTTACTAATGCTAAACTTCATACTGCAATGCATTTCGACCAAATAAAAATAAGCAAGGCAACTTTCAAGACAGAAAAAATAAATTGCACAGCCAGCTACAACAACCCAGCACCTGTTTTGCTAAACATGGAAATGTTGAAGACTTAAAGAAAACTTGAAGACTGGTTTGAAAATTGTTGGCACTTGTGATTATTTGCAGGGCCTTTTAGTATCCAATAATTCTGAACCTTTCCAATATCAAGAATTTTGTTGAAGAATTTCCTTCAAAAAATGCATTCAATAATGCAAACCTATTTGCACATCAAATGTACAATACAAAATTCGAAAATCTATACTGGAACAAATTACTGTTCCTAGCAGCAGTGTGCAAACATTTGCCTTTGCAGCAGTGGGCAAACAAACACTTGCCTTCTCTGGTGTATATAGACCAGATACTCGAAACACTCTTTACACCCAAAGAACAAATGGTTGACATTGAATGCAATACAAGAGGTCAGTCACAGAGCAGACTTTGGTTTCATGTACAACAAGGTCGTCTACTGTAACTACCTCACATTTCGGTACGGCAATGAAACGAAGAGAAATGTTTTCCTCACATCACTTCTTTGCAAAATCCTTTTGCCAGCAAGTAATGTAAAGCATGTCAAGTAGGGCAACAGTAATGAGCAGATTGCCATTGAAAAACATTTGGAGAAAATAATTCAGGATGAACTGATAATGACTGCATGTGTAATGACTGCATGTGCTCAGTGTGGGTTATTTGTTAACACAGAAGCTCCATGGCTAGGAGCAACCAGACTGCTTGTTATATAATCATGCAGAGCCAACATCATTTTGGATAGGTGAGGTGAAGTGCCCATTTTCAAAAATGCAGACTGACTTCTAAATGATGCAGGCATTTAAATTTGTTGTTCAGTCTGTACAATCAATAATTACACGGGTATTTGGGTCGGGTTTTTTGAAAGGCTGTGGCATAGTTCGTTATCTATAATACATAATCTTGTGATGCACAGATGGATAGGGCTCCTAACTTGTGATAGAAAAACTCTAACCATGAAGCCCATACATGGGAAACATGTGCTGTGAAATGCCAAACCGGTGAGCAATATGTCAACCCGCATAAGACCACAACGTAGGCGACATTGGTCTTTTTCGCCGCAGCATTTTTGATTCTGCCGAGTATTCTACATTGTTACTCGAACCAGCATAAGTTAAGAAATTACATGCTGCTTGCAGAAAGTCAAGGAAAACTTTAAATGTTGCATAATTTTGAAAACATGTATAGAATTTAAGATTTGTGTCACTGGCAAGTACATGTTCTATTCGCAATACACACTGTTCGTATTTAGATGGTAACTCATAATATTTTCTTTGTAAAGCTGCATGTTCAGTTTTTAGTCTTTCATTGCGGGTTGACTCTTGTGTATCAATGCTAGTCGTTTGTTGTTCAGACTGGGTTGTTCAGTCTCACTAGATGTCTATAGTAATATATCTTCCCTGCCTGCCATACTGTTTACAGTTTGTCTACATGATATTTAACGACAGTTGGCAATGCACTAAAAGATTTCTCACTCAGTGTAAGGAACACACTTGGCGACTTTTTTATAAAAGGTTCACTTTGTATTCTCAATAAATTCAACCATATTTCTCACAGGAAATTTATGGAAGGATAATTCCGAATTTTTAACACTGTCGCTTCGACAAACTGGCACACAACAGGTCGTTCCCCTGTACATTTTACCTTTAGGCACTTTTTCCTTGTCACTTGCCATATTTATTCAAACAAACAGCAAACCAAACGGCTCGAAACTTTCCAAAATATACTCGAAACAAGCGAGGTTGCTTTAAACTTGACTGGCGTAAATATGTTGTAGTTAAAAACTCCAATAAGACACTTGAACAGCAGTGAATAGTACTTAAAAGTACTTTTTAAATCTTTGAAAATCTTTGAAATGTGAAAGC